>JAXQQM020059979.1:0-46280 GCA_034641835.2 Pinus albicaulis | reverse complement strand
CAATGAACAAGCTTGCAAGAGAAGGAAGGAAGCGAGCAAGAATTGAGAAAAGAATGAAATTGATTCTCCAATATTAGTTTTTGGAATAAATACATAAAAGAAACTAAGTTAAGCTTAGTCGTAAATGCAATAACTATATATATTTAAAGCTAACTGACACTAAGTGTGCTTTATCTTATGTTAATGCGTACATGTGCCACATGCAAGTATTAAGTTAACTTAACTAAGCAAGTGCACATCACATGCAAGCAATAAGTAAACTAAAGCTAATCTAGGTGCATGTACACCAACACAGCTAGTCTAAGTGCATGTACACCAACACCCCCCCTTAAGCATAACTTAGGTGAGTGTGATGCAAAATGAATGAGTCCCGGCAACACGGCCATTTTAGGTACCCATATACAATGCATAAAAAAAAAGAGGAAAGAGGGAAAACCCAGTGGGAAGAAAACCCCCCCTCAAAATATAATGCAAAAGTAGAGAAAAGACAACTACTAGGCAGTTGTGTCCTTCACCCCAAGACGATCTCGCAGGAATCGAAACTTCTGCTTAGTGAAAGTCTTGGTGAAGATATCAGCAATCTGCTCGGAACTAGGACAGTACTGAAGATCGATGATCCCATCATGAATGAGTTCTCTAATGAAGTGCATGTGGATCTCGATGTGTTTGGTCTGCTACCGCTGCACTAGATCTCTGCAAAACTTTAACGTACTTTGATTATCGCACCAGATGACAGTTGGATGATGGACACTGATCCCAAGCTCAGATAGGAAATGTTGTAGCCAAATTGCCTGAATAGTGGCATTGACTGCTCCTCTATACTCGGCCTCTGCTGATGATAAGGCAATGGCAGCCTGCTTCTTGCTTGACCAACAAATTGGGCCGGATCCCAAACTAAGTACATAACCGGAAGTAGACTTGCGATCAATGGTGTCGCCAGCCCAGTCTGAATCTGTGAACCCAATGAGATTCAAAGAACAATTGGCTGCATAATGAATCCCATAGGTGATTGTCCCCTGGAGATATCGAAGGATGCGCTTTGCAGCGTTCCAGTGTAACTCATGTGGCTCCTGCATGTATCTGGAAACTGCTCCGACAGCATAGGAGAGATCAGGACGGGAGTGAGTGAGATAAAGAAGACTTCCCACAAGCTGGCGGTACAATGTGCAATCAACCAATGGTGTGTCTTTACCATTCTCAAGTTTTATCCCTGATAAGAAAGGTGTGGCTGCTGGCTTGCAGTCACTCATGTGAAATCGTGCCAAAAGATCTCTAGCATACTTTGGTTGAGAAATGGTAATCCCAGAATCACTCTGATAGATCTCTAGTCCAAGGAAGAAATTTAGCAAGCCCATGTCTGTCATAGAAAACCGCTTATGCAATGCAGTTTTAATGTTAGTAATGACAGAAGTTGAACTACCTGTTATCAAAATATCATCTACGTAGAGTACTATGATCAACAAGGAGTCAATTTTCTTCAAAAAATAAACATTGGAATCAGATTTGCAGCGTACAAAATTTTGAGATAACAAATAAGAATCCATCTTTGCATACCATGCTCTAGGTGCCTGCTTGAGGCCATAGAGAGACTTCTTTAGTTTGCATACCAGAGATGAATTGTGCATGTATACTGGTGGCTACTCCATGTAGATTTCCTCCTCGAGATCTTGTTTGATCAATTTAGTGTGTCCTAAATTGCTACATTAATTTGTCAATCCGGGATTCGTAAGCTGACGAAGTGTGGCGCACTATATGTGCAAGATAACCTATCTCTTACTTTTTGTCATTTTTGGGTTTTTATTTATCTTGGTTGGTTTCCTAATGTGAGATGGAAATTCTAAAAGACAAGTATGGTTATGAATGTTCAAGGCAATGATGTCCTTTATAATGATTTCCCAAACTTCAAACTTCAAAAGGATTTTGAAACATACAATGATAAAATTAATTTCTAAAAGAAAATGAAAATGTGCCACTATTCTAGTTAAACAAACAGTGAACTATTGATCATGAAAACCATTATCCTTGCTGCTGTCTAAACACAAAAGAAACTGTACTCAAAGAAATCCAAAGATTGCAAGCAAAGTAAAGCTAAAATCAAATTACATCAACTCATATTCTGACCCCTCACCATTAGTCTCGCTATGGATTTCGGAGGTAATCATAAACAACTTGAGCAATCTGATATCTAATTTGCAGAAAAATAAACTAATATCAAATTACACACTCATACTTCAATCCCTCACCATTAGTCTCGCTATGGCTTTCGGAGGTAGCTGATAATGACATGAGCAATTTAATATCTAACTTGCAGAAAAATAAACTAATATCAAACTACACACTCATACTTCAATCCCTCACCATTAGTCTCGCTATGGCTTTCAGAGGTAACTGATAATGACATGAGCAATTTAATATCTAATTAACTAGTAAAGCAAATGTACAAAACTGAAATTAATAAAACAATGCTGGAATTAAAAACTAAGAAAAATAAATCAGCAGAAGGACAAGATTTATTCCATGTCATTAGTCATTGTAAACTATGTGCAAATGCCCGGGCTGCCTACTATAATCTGGAACAAAAACACTGATCAGTTAACAGCAGTATAAAGTATGAAAAATTATGAATAGAAACAAAACGTTAATACCATAAGAAATATAATATATACATGTGAATGACTATGGCACAATGAACGTAAGGAAATGGAGCATGAAACTATACAATAATACACAAAACCTCGGCGTGTGCAGGGGCCCTCTGCACAATCCTCAGGAAGCAGCTATCAAACACGAATTATGCTTATGAACAGAGTCTTCTCATATATTTAAAATGCAGTCATAACAAAGAAACAATGTCACGGCACAGTGGGCTTTCTATCCAGCAAATTACATTACAACAACTAACTATCATGCGTATGAGAATGCATTATTTATAACAGAGAATGTCATAACTGATTTCCTACATTCTGCACTGATACAAGACACGTGAACCACCACGTCCAGAAATCTAGCATCATGGCTGCCGTGAAGATTAAATCTATGGAGAGTTGGTCGTTGGATTCGGCTTATGGAGCCATTTACAGGTGTTGATATGTCTCTCATGATTTAGAAACGACCACGCAAATCTTCACATGGTGAAAAACAGAGTTCTTTCACCGTGGGACTCTTCGGTTGACCACCGCTTGACAACCTTTGACCACAGCCTTCTTAGGTGAATTCGACCGAGCCAATAGGACTTGATCCATGTCCATGTCATTTCCAATTTTCCCATGTGGCTCAATTTGCCTGAAGACACCTGCAATATAGATTTTAACAAAATGGCTGCGGAAATTTGCAGCAGCTGCGGAAAGTGACAAGATTCCGCAGCTCAATGAGAAAAAATCTAATTCAAACATCAGACACAAAACATAGTTAAAAACCATTTTAAATGCTCTTTAATGATTAATATGCAATGATATTGATGACTTAGAAGGTCCAGGTGAATGGAAAAGGTCTAGAAAGGTGTATAAGAAAGATGCAGATTTGAGACTCAACATACCCCCACTGTGAAGGTGTTGCATGTCCTCATGCAACCAAAATTTTGATCATCCTCTTTCAATTCATATGCCTTGATACCTCAGCCAGTACATCCAATCCTCTCCTCCTCTTCCTTAGTGCTTCTAACATCCTGGGCTTTTTCATCAAGCATCTGAATTTGATATTAATCAGTGCTCTACTTAACTTCTGGAATTTCTTCTTCAATTTCCTGTTCTTTTTCTGCCATAGTCCCAGATGTAGCATGGTATTGTCATGAATGATCTTGTCCAATCTGTTTTGCTCCTTTAATGTTTCATTTTCATTTTTAATATGTCTATTTAAAACCTCCAACTCAAAGACTTCTTGTTTCAATGATTGGACTAGATCTTCTTGTGTTGTGTGAGGCTGAGTGGATGAAGTGCTGGGACCCGTGGCTGCTCTTTCTAAAGATTCTATATAATCATACACTTCTTGCTGCTTTGGGTCTATCTCGGGTGTCGTTTTCATTGGGCTGTCCCCAAAATGCCGTGGAGGAGAATTGTCTTCAAAATCTGGCTGAAAAGGGCTCATGTCAACGTCTTGAGGACTAGCTTCGACGTTTGACTGAGAATTAGGTGGACTATGTTCAACGTTCGGCTGAGAATGAGATGGAATATGGCCAGCTGGAGTTTGTTCAGGTGTTACTTCTCCCAAATCAATAAAATGAGGTCCTTTTGTTTGTGTTTTCTTCCACTTTCCTTTAAGCCTGGAACTTCTTCTTACATACTGTGGACTACTGTCTTTTTCCTTTTGTTTTTCTTTTCCCCTCTTTTTGGCCATAGATGACTGTTCCTGAAGGTGAAATAGTCTATCAGATAACACTTGATGATCTTCTTCTGAGGAAGGGGTTTGATGCACAGCCTCAATGCTTCTTTTCTCTTTTGATTTTATTGGCTTTTTACCCTTGGTTTCTTCCTTCCTCCTTTTTGACAGTCTTTCTTCTCTACTAGTTCTTTCAACTGTATTAGTAGGAGTGCTTTGAGTTTTATCATTTTTTCTCTTTCTTCTACTTCTTTTTGATGTACTTCCTTCAGGAATTTCTTGAGGTTCTTCAAAGAAATTTCTAACTAAAAATTTCTCCCAGGTGTCCTTTTTCTCCTTTAATTGTTTTTCTACCAAAATTTTCACAAGACCATGGTGATACAAATGTGGTTCTACGTCCCCTAGATGCTTCTGGACGGTTACAGACATCTTCTTCAAACTGTTTAATAAAAAGTATGGCAGATTGAGGGCCTGGTTGTCTAAGAAATTCATCAACAGTCGGGTATGATACATGTACATTGACCCAAAACGGCCCTCACAGGTGATAAATTTTTTAATAACTAACAGTAAACTGGCCCACTCTTCTTTTAAAGCATGAACAGGAATTCCCCTTTTAAAAATGGTGACATCCATACCTGGGTTATGTAGGATCACTCTCCAGGCTTCATCACTAATGCTCTTGTTCTTGAACCAGCGTTCACCTTCCTGAGGAAGTTCTGTAGCAGCTGCTATGGATGCCTTAGTCACTGTAAATTTGAGGTCCCCAATCTCCACCTCCAGACCGTTGAAAGACCTCGCAAAAGCTTTTGTTACTTCCTTATGGTAGCCTTTGAATTTTTGAATAAATCGAAGCCACTTTTCCTTTTTCAATATATCTCTGACTTGCGGATACCCTTCCATAAATTTGGGTCCCTCTGGTTCTGTTCTTAACAACTGACCCATCCTTCCTTCTATATTTTTAGAACTCGTCTGCATGAGGAGGGTTTAGCGGAGGTAAGATGGCAGAAATGATCAGGGTTTATGAAGGAGGCCAGTGACTGTAAGCGGATAATGAAGCGGAATAGAGAACGAAATGGGGTGAAGGCTTATGTGAGCACGATGGAAATGCAGCTGTGAGATCAATAGAACAGTAAGGGGAGTAAAACGCATCCGGAAATATTTAAAATTGGGTGGCTACAAAGTAGATGAAAACACGTTTATGCAACGACTACGGATTTTGTGCGGCTAAGAGAAGCTGTAGTAAAATCAACTACGTTTCTTAACTACAGGTGGAGTATCAACGTATAGCCGAACACTAATGAAGACCGGAGGCTTGATTATGAGGCCGTTTAGAAATGAATGCAAGGATTGTGGGGGAATCGAATAGAGATCGTGGGATGGTTACAGAGCTATCAACGCAATCATTGCATATAATGGAGCTATGGTTTATAACTATGTAAAAATGTGCTTGAATGCCATTTGAAATAAATTTTTACTCATACCTTGGAATTCTTGCCATTTTTCATTGGTCTTCAATCAGTTGCTCCTCATTGATGTCTTTGAATGCCCCATGTCTTCATAATATGTCTTCATACCTACATTTGATTTCATGATTGTTGAACTAACATCTGACTGTGAATTTTTGAAAAACAGAGTGGTAGCTGCAGAAACTGCTTCTGGCTGCGGAAACTGGTGTCAGCTGCGGAAACTGACACAGTAATTATTTGGGTGAATGGAAATAGATGGATGATAACTGACTGAATGAAAATGGTCATGAAAGAAATTTTTTTAATTGGTGAAATGAAATGAAATAGATGAAATGAAGTGAAATGAAATGAAGTGGAGTGGAATGAAGTGGAATGAAATGGAGTGGGTTGTCATAAAACTTGTGAAATAAGAGAGAGAGAGAATTTTTTGTTTTTTTGGAAAATATAGGGTGTCAGGTGTTCCTGATTTTCACCCTACATTTTCTGTATAAGACTGCCAATCAGTGATTGGTTTTCAGGCTTATACTATTTTTTTTTTTTTTCTTGAAACTGAAAAGAACAAAGACTAGGCTGGTGGAGAAGAAGGATTCTTCTTCACTAGCCTTATTGCAGAATTATCTTCAAACATTTTGACAAATTCCTCTTTTGAGAGTGGCTTATGATAGATCTTTAATCTGTGGCCATTCACAATAAGAGGAGTTTGAAATTCATCAATGGTCTTGATTCTTACCACTCCATTGCTAAAGATCTTGTCAATCTCATATGGCCCAAGCCAATGAGTCTGAAATTTTCCTTTAAAATATTTAAACTTGGAGTCAAATAGCAATGCCCAATCTCCTTCTTGAAACTTCTTCTCTTTGATGTATTTGTCATGCCATTTAGCTCTTTGATATTGAACTAAATCAGTTCTTAGAATTTCCTCTTGTCTGATCTCATCTAGCTCATTCAACTGCTCCATTCTATGCTTTTGGGCTTCTGATAGATCCATCCCCAACTGAACTGCTATCTTGAAGGTTTTGACTTGGAACTCAATGGGGAGCAGGACTTCTTTCCCATAAACAAGTTCATAGGGAGAATGTCCTGTTGTATTTCTCCATGTAGTTATGTAGGCCCACAAGGCTTCAGGAAGCCTTTCTGCCCAATCTCTTCTATGTAGATGAACAATTTTGGTGATGATACTTTCAAGAACTTTGTTTGTAGACTCCACTTGACCATTTGCTTACGGATGGTAAGGAGTAGATCTTCTGTGCTTGATTTTGTATTCTTCCATCAACTTCTCCACCAAGTTGGATGTGAATTGGCTTCCCTGATCTATCACAATTTCTCTTGGAACACCAAAGCGAGTAAAAATATCCTCATAAAGAAAATTAACAACTGAATTTTCAGTAGTAGACACTAATGCTTTGGCTTCTACCCATTTAGTAACATAATCAGTACAAACCAATATATACTTCTTTTGCTTAGATGGTGGATTAATAGGTCCAATGAAATCTAAAGTCCATTTTTCAAAGGGTTCAATGAGTACCTGTGTTTGCAATGGCATTTCATTTGAAAGGGTAGGTTTCCCTACTCTTTGGCAGCTGTCACACCTTTTGACATATTGTTTTGCATCTTTGAAGAGGAAGGCCAATAATATCCTAAAGAGAGGATTTTATAGGCTGTCCTTTTGTCTGCAAAGTGTCCGCCGCATGGTTCATCATGACATGCCTTAAGAATATCAGGCATTTCATCTTCCTTGACACATCTTCTGATCACAAGATCTGGCCCTGTTTTAAACAATTCGTTAGAAATCCATGAATATTTTGAACTCTCTTGAATAATTTTTCATTTTTCACTTGGAAATAAATGTGAAGGCAGTTTCCCTGTAACCAAATAGTTAGCAATATCTGCATACCAAGGAGTCTTAATAGTTACTGCAAACAAGTATTCATCAGGAAACTTATCCTCTACGGGAGAATCTTCTTTAGTATTCTGAATCCTAGACAAGAAATCAGCTACTGTATTTTGTTTTCCTGGTCTATCCAACACAGTAATATTGAATTCTTGCAAAAGTAAGAGCCATCTTGTCACTCTGCCATTAGAAACAGGTTTGTTCATTAAATATCTAATTGCAGAATGGTCAGTATGAATAAAAGTTTCATAGCCTGTTATGTAATGTCTAAACTTATTAATTGCATGAACAATGGCTAAAAACTCTTTTTCAGTCACAGTATAATTCAACTCTGTGGGAGTCAAATTTTTACTGGTATAATAAATGGCATAAGGAACTAAATCTTTTTGACCCAACACAGCTCCTAGAGCTGTATCTGAAGCATCCGTAGAAATATGGAAAGGGAGTTTCCAATTTGGTCCTCTCAAGATAGGTGCTTCGGATATTCTTGTTTTCAAAGTTTCAAAAGCTGATTGATAATCAGGATCCCATCTAAATTCACAGTCTTTTGTAAGCAATTTGAAGAGTGGAGATGCTATTTTAGTGAAGTTTTCTATAAATCTTCTATAATAACCAGTAAATCCCAGAAAACTTCTAACATCTCTTTGACAATTTGGAATAGGCAACTTGGAGATGACTTCAACTTTTGATCTATCAACCTTAATTCCATCTCCTGAAATATGATGTCCAAAAACAATCCCTTCAGTAAACATCATAAAGCATTTTTCATGGCTTAATGAAAGGTTTGTTTCTTTACATCTTATGAGAACTTTTTCCAAATTTTCTAATGCCTCTTCAAATGAATTACCATAAACTATAAAATCATCCATATAAACCTCTACACAATCATGGATTAGATCAGAAAAAATTCCTAGTACTGCTCTTTGGAATGTTGCGGGTGCATTACATAACCCAAAAGGAAGCACTCGGTAGGAAAAAGTTCCCCATGGACAAGTAAATGTGGTCTTATCTTGATCTTCAGGTGCTACCCAAATTTGATTATAGCCACTAAAACCATCCAGAAATGAAAAGTACTTTTTACCTGCTAATGTATCTAATACCTGATCAATAAAAGGCAAAGGAAAGTGATCCTTCAAAGTTGCTTTGTTCAATTCCCTGTAATTAATGCATACTCTCCATTTACCATTCTTTTTAGGTACTATAACCAAAGGAGAAACCCATCGACTATCTGAAATTGGATAAATGAAGTTTACATTGAGAAGTTTTTGGAGCTCTTCTTTCACTATCTCCCTAAGATTTGGATTCATCCTTCTTTGAGGTTGTCTAATTGGTCTACTGTTTTCCTCAATATAGATATGATGAATGCAAGTCTTAGGATCAATACCTTTCATGTCAGTATACTCCCATGCAAATGCAGTAGAATGTTTTTGCAAGATTTTGATTAGTTCTTTTTGTTGTGACTTTTCCAAATGTTTGTTGATATTCAATGTTTTTCCTGGAAAAATCTTAATGGTAGAACTACCAAACTCTTCCATAGAGTAAAGAGACATTTGTCTTGATGATAAATATTCTATGTCAGATTCCAACTGAAATTGTGTGGGGTCATATTCTGAAAATGTCTCAAAATTTTCTAATGTGTTCAGAATTTGACTATCCTCACTGATTTCAGAAATGGTAAAGACAGGTTGTATAGTGTCCTCATCATCGACCCATTCATTGTCTCCTACTTCTGTGATTGCTTTTGCTGGAGGATACAAATTGAATTTCTTTTTCGAATTACCATTAGAAATGTACATATCCCCAGATCTACAACTAATGAAAGCATCAGCTGTGGCTAGCCAAGGTCTTCCTAAGATAAGTGGGTGTCCTCCTAGATTACTCTTGGGAGTCAAAATCATAAAATCTATTGGATATTCCCAAGAATCTAAGGAGACTGAAATATCTTCTAATACACCATCTGGTTTAATAATTGATCGATCTGCAAGTTGCAGTAAAGTAGGTGTAAAAAGAAGGTTAGGAAGTTTTAGTTGGTCCATAGTCTGTCTACTCATAATGTTGATAGCAACCCCTAAGTCAATCAATGTATTTGGAATTTCCATCCCATTTATATGTGTCTTGACAATTGGACTACCTGGATCTACATACTTCTGCATGGTAATTTTTCCCATCATGATATCTGCAATTTTTCCTACCAGGTGGATTCTTCTTGTGTCTTTTAGTTTCCTTCTTGGTCTTTTGAGACTCAACTCCTTTATTGTTTTTGCTAGAATAGGAATCTCTCGAATGGCTTGTAGCAAGGGAATCTTGATACAAACATTATTTAATTCATCTAGAAAATCATAGTTAGGCAACAAGATTTGTTTTTCCACCCCTTTATCAATTTGTAGTCTTTCAGGAAAAGGAGGTGTAGATGAAGATGCAGGTTGCTCAACTATAGGAGTTGTGGGTGTTAACTTTTCTTTCTCTTTTTGAATGTTTGAGTTTTGAAGAGATGCTTCCTCAGAATCCTTATTGGTTTTAAGAGAGTCCTCCTCAGAGGTATCTTGCTCTTGGACATCTATAGAAGGTTTTTCTAAAACTCTACCAGATCTGAGTTGTACATCATTGAGAGGAACAATCATATAGGTAGGAAATTGTTGTCCTTCTATCATGTAAGTATTATGAGGATTTTTATTGTTAGGATTTGGCAATGGCTGAGCTGGAAGTTGATTTGTCTTTTGTTGGTATGGGAGCATGAGTTGAGGATTTGGATTTTGTTGAGAAGGTTGTTGTTGTGGAAATGGCAATGAAAGTTTTGGATTTGGGTTTAGAAGTTGTGGAGCTTGTTGATTTTGAAAAGATGGAGGATATTGATAAAATTGAGCAAATATCCCATAAGGATTTTGCATCCCTTGTACCCATGGCTGATATGGATTTTGATGTTGGGGCCAAGGTTGTTGCCAAGGATTCCAATTTGGTGGGGTTTGAAGATTCATAGGGTTGTTAAACCCTTGAGTTTGTTGTCCCTACCAAGGTCTTCTTGCAACAAAACAGAGAGATTCTACTGAATTTGGGTCTTCTTGAAAGACAGCTTTGAGTCCAGGAATTGAAGGACAATCCTTGATCTCATGATTCTCTGAGCAAATCATACATGTTTCTACGACTTTTGCATCCAAGGGACATTCCCTTAAAGCATGTTTCTTCCTACATTTCGGACAAAAGATGGCTAAAGCATCTGTTTCTGCTTTCTGCTTGTTTTGGATTTTAAGGGTGTCTAGTTGTTCACTAAGGCTCCCTAAGATATCGGTTTTGAACTCATCAAGCATATTACCAATCTCTGCCCTACTTACTGATCCAGTTGCAGATTTGTTAGCCCTAATAAGAGAAGGATCCCTAGGCCCTTTTCCTGTTTTAGATTTTCCTCTTGAGAGATGGACACATAGTTCTATTATGTCACGAAGTGGAAGTTGAGAAATGTCTCCTTTCCCCATCATGTTTAAAATATCTATCCATTCATCTCTGATGGCTTTTAATATAAGGGCTTTCAAATTTTCCTCATCTAAGTTGCTCATCTTTGCTCTTTTTAAGTTGTATTGAAATCTTTCAAGTAAATCTTCCAAATTTTCATCTTCTTTTTGCACCATTTTGAATACCTCATCCTTGTGATTGGTGGGCATGCAATATTCTAGATATCTATCCAAAAATGTTTGTTTCATATCATTCCAAGTCCTAATAGATTGAGTGACTAATCCCATGAACCATTTCAAAGCGGCTCCCTTCAATGTTGAAGGAAACAGTTTGAGTTTTTGAGAGTCTTCCATATAGTCATAGGTTCGGCACACGAATTCAAACTCAAACAGAAATGTTTCAGGATCCTCACTTCGCAATCCATAAAAGTTATGAAGGACAGATGGTGAGATTTTTTTCATTGTTGTATGAGTTTCCTCATCAACTATAGGGAATCCAAACAAGTTGTCTCCTTCCCTATTTCTTCCATTATTACCTTCACCTCCACCATTGTTGTCTCCATTGTTTCCTCCTCCTCTACCTCTACCTCCGAATCCATCTATTATTTCCTCTGCCATGATAGTTTCTTTAGAGTCCTCAAAGTCCTCTGGTTCTTCTATCAAGGGAGGATGAGAGGGAGTCTCTTCCTTTTCTTCTTCAGGTGATTCTACTTCTTTGATTACAATATACTCTCATGTAGAAGTAAAGAAAGGGTCCTCTTCTAAATGAGATTTGGTAGGTGGTATAGGAGAATCCTCTAATTCAGCTGCTCCTTGAATTCCAAGAATCTTAAGGCTAGGGGTAGATGGTGGTGAATCTTGTCTAAGCCTTGAAGAAGATGGAGTTGTAAAAATCGAACTCTTGGCTCTAGCTATAAACCTTCCCCTAGAATCTCTTGCTCTATGCATGTCATTTTTATTATTTTTTTTAAGTTGGGCTAATAATTCTCTTTCTGATCTTCTAGGTCACACTAGGTGCAAGAAGAGAGCATACTTAAGAAATTATTGAACCAATAACTCTCTTTTCTGATCCTCCAGATCACACTAGGTGCAAGAGGAGAGCATACTTCAAGAAGTTATCAAGTTTTCCCTTCTTTTATATATATATATTTTTTAAGAAATTGGCTACCTAGTTACACTTCCCCGGCAACGGCGCCAAAATTTTTGGTCAATTTAGTGTGTCCTAAATTTCTACATTAATTTTTCAATCCGGGATTCGTAAGCTGACGAAGTGTGGTGCACTATATGTGCAAGATAACCTATCTCTTACTTTTTGTCGTTTTTGGTTTTTTTATTTATCTTGGTTGGTTTCCTAATGTGAGATGGAAATTCTAAAAGACAAGTATGGTTATGAATGTTCAAGGCAATGATGTCCTTTATAATGATTTCCCAAACTTCAAACTTCAAAAGGATTTTGAAACATATAATGACAAAATTAATTTCTAAAAGAAAATGAAAATGTGCCACTATTCTAGTTAAACAAACAATGAACTATTGATCATGAAAACCATTACCCTTGCTGCTGTCTAAACACAAAAGAAACTGTACTCAGAGAAATCCAAAGATTGCAAGCAAATTAAAGCTAAAATCAAATTACATCAACTCATATTCTGACCCCTCACCATTAGTCTCGCTATGGCTTTCGGAGGTAATCATAAACAACTTGAGTAATCTGATATCTAATTTGCAGAAAAATAAACTAATACCAAATTACACACTCATACTTCAATCCCTCACCATTAGTCTCGCTATGGCTTTCGAAGGTAACTGATAATGACATGAGCAATTTAATATCTAACTTGCAGAAAAATAAACTAATATCAAACTACACACTCATACTTCAATCCCTCACCATTAGTCTCGCTATGGCTTTCGGAGGTAACTGATAATGACATGAGCAATTTAATATCTAATTAACTAGTAAATCAAATGTACAAAACTGAAATGAATAAAACAATGCTAGAATTAAAAACTAAGAAAAAGAAATCAGCAGAAGGACAAGATTGATTCCATGTCATTAGTCATTGTAAACTATGTGCAAATGCCCGGGCTGCCTACTATAATCTGGAACAAAACACTGATCAGTTAACAACAGTATAAAGTATGAAAAATTATGAACAGAAACAAAACGTTAATACCATAAGAAATGTAATATATACATGTGAATGATTATGGCACAATGAACATAAGGAAATGAAGCATGAAACTATACAATAATACACAAAACCTCGGTGTGTGCAGGGGCCCTCTGCACAATCCTCGGGAAGCAGCTATCAAACACGAATTATGTTTATGAACAGAGTCTTCTCATATATTAAAATGCAGTCATAACAAAGAAACAATGTCACGGCACAGTGGGCTTTCTATCCAGCAAATTACATTACAGCAACTAACTATTATGCGTATGAGAACGCATTATTTATAACAGAGAATGTCATAACTGATTTCCTACATTCTGCGCTGATACAAGACACGTGAACCACCACGTCCAGAAATCTAGCATCATGGCTGCCGTGAAGATTAAATCTATGGAGAGTGGTCGTTGGATTCGGCTTATGGAGCCGTTTACAGGTGTTGATATGTCTCCCGTGATTTAGAAACGGCCACGCAAATCTTCACGTGGTGAAAAATAGAGTTCTGTCACCGTGGGACTCTTCGGTTGACCACCGCTTGACCACCTTTGACCACAACCTTCTTAGGTGAATTCGACTGAGCCAATAGGACTCGATCCATGTCCATGTCATTTCCAACTTGCCCATGTGGCTCGATTTGCCTGAAGACACCTGCAATATAGACTTTAACAAAATTGCTGTGGAAAGTGACAAGATTCCGCAGCTAAATGAGCAAAAATATAATTCAAACAGCAGACACAAAACATAGTTAAAAACCACTTTAAATGCTCTTTTATGATTAATATGCAATGATATTGATAGCTTAGGAGGTCCAGGTAAATGGAAAAAGTCTAGAAAGGTGTATAGGAAAGATGCAGATTTGAGACTCAACAATCACCATGAAGAAAGACATTCTTCACATCCATATGATGCACCTCCCATCCTCTTCCTGCTGCAATGGAGAGAGCTAGCCGAATGGAATCCATTTTTGCCACTGGAGAAAAAGTCTCATCATAGTCAACACCATGTACTTGTTGAAAACCTTTTGCTACCAATCGTGCCTTATATCGACTAACTTGGCCATTTGATGCTTTCTTGGTCCGGTAAACCCACTTGCACCTCACAAGTTTGCGATTGGAAGGTAGCGGAACCAAATCCCAAGTTTGGTTCTCAATGAGAGAGTTATATTCCTCATCCATTGCGGCTTCCCATTCAGGATGCCCATTTGCTTCTACATAAGTTTGTGGATCAGATCCATGCATCATATAAGCATGCATGGGCATGGATGGCTCCATAGCTAAGAGTGCTTGCGGATCTTCCTCAAATAGAGGGACAGAGGCAGGATCATCAAGGATATCACTCATGCTGCGCCATTTTTGTGTTGAAGGTGGTCGAGAGTCTTCCGAACTACATGTGGAAGTATGATCTCGATGTTCAACAACTGGTTGTCCAATAGGGGTCACAGGAAAAGACTCATCTTCATCAGAATTCTGATCTGAAGTTTCATCTGCATACTCATCAATGAGTGGTGATGGAAACTTGGTAACAAGTTCATCTGCTGGTGCATGCAAAATATCTTCGTCAAACTTTACACTCCTTTCAATAAAGAGCTCTTCAGTGTGGATATCAAGTAATCTGTACCGTTTCACTTCATCAGAATATCCAACAAACATGCATGCTTTGACTTGAGGCTCCAAAGCCTTTCTCTTCTCTATAGGAATGTGGGCCCATGCTCGAGATCCAAAAATGCGGAAATGACTAACTTCAGGTTGCATGCCAGTCCAAGCCTCAAAAGGTGTTTTTCCAGTAACAGATTTATGAGGAGATCTGTTCTGGATGTATGAGGCACAATTGATAGCTTCAGCCCACAATTTCGACGGAAGATATCTTGCATGCAACATGCAATTAGCCATCTCTTTCAAAGATCGATTTTTCCTTTCAGCCACGCCATTTTGCTGTGGAGTGTAAGGAACCGTATGCTGCAACTGTATGCCTGCTTCATTACAAAGATTCTTGATATCTTTGTTGACATATTCCGTCCCATTATCTGTGCGAAGTATCTT
The DNA here is from genome assembly GCA_034641835.2 of Pinus albicaulis. Lineage (NCBI taxonomy): Eukaryota > Viridiplantae > Streptophyta > Pinopsida > Pinales > Pinaceae > Pinus > Pinus albicaulis. The sequence goes on along the minus strand of JAXQQM020059979.1, from coordinate 30,950 downwards.
GATGCGTTTTCCAGACTGATTTTCCGCATGCGCTTTGAAAATCTTTAGATGTTGAAAAACTTCAGACTTGAGTTTCAAGAAGTAAACCCAAGTGAATCTCGTGTAATCATCTATAAATGACAACACATATCTTTCTTTGCTCATTGAAAGCACCGGAAATGGACCCATGAGATCACTGTGTACAAGTTCCAAAGGTGAAGAGGCTCTCCATGCATGCCCCTTCTCAAATTTGTCTTGTGGATGCTTTCCAAGAGCACATCCATTACAAACACCATCTGAAAATTCAATGGTCGGCAATCCTTTGACCATCCCTTGCTTACTAAGCTGTTGCATATATCTGAAATTCAAGTGCCCAAATCTCTCGTGCCAAATCCTACTTTCTTCATTTGCATGCGTAAGTAGTAAAATAGAATCTGATTGAGGAACAAAATCAGAAAATGTATACAGACGAGATTGATCATTTACCTTGCCAGATGCAATCTTCAAGTTGGTTTGCATGTCATAAATGCTCACGGAATCTGGGGTAAATTCCACTTTCCTTCCGCTGCCTGTGTGTGTCATCTGATACACTGAGAGAAGATTCACAGAAAGCCTTGGAATATGCAAGACATTCTCAAAACTTCCATCTTCGAATTGCACTCTTCCTTGTCCAGTTGCTGCAACTACAGAATTATCCCCCATGAGAATAGGAGGACCTGAGTATGCATGTAGAGAAGAAAAGGATTCCTTTGAAGAAGCCATATGATGTGAAGCTCCTGAATCGATGATCCATTCTTGCGGTGCAGAATGAAGAGCAATCAAAGCATGCCCATTACCTCTTGGATCTGGTGCTTTTTCTCTAGACTTCTTCTTGGCATTCTCAGGAATGTGGTCTCCAAGATTGTGTTGTTGGAGTGTCTGCGCCATAAGATCTATAGTCTTCTTCATGCATGTAGATTCAGGATGAAAACCACGGTGGCAATAATTGCACATTGATTGCCCTTTCGTTCCTTTCCTTTCCTTTGAGCCAGATGATCCATCAGGGGGTTTGGGATTTCCTCCCTTTCTTGGATCAGGATCCTTCTTCCCTTTTCCTTTTTGATGGTCTTTGGAATTTTCCTTTCCTTTTGCATGCATAGTAAGTGCATGCGCTTTGGAATTTTTAAGTGTGCCCATTTTGATGAGCTTATCTTGCTCATGCATCAAAGACTGAATAAAAGAATCTAGTGAGGGCATCTTCCAAGCTGCACCAGTTGCAGATCTGACTGTGTGGAATGTAGAGATGAATACTGCATACTCTAGACCAAGTTTTGATAAAATGGAAAGAATCAATTGATTTTCTTGCTTGGATTTGTCGATCCCGCATCCTTTCAGCTGAACCAACAAGGCTTTATACCTTGTGAAAAAATCTTGAATGTTCTCAAAATTTCTCGGATCTAATGAGTTTAACTCATTTTCAAGAATGTGACCTTGCATTTCATCCTGTTTTCCAAACAATCCTTCCAAAATTTTCCATACTTCATTTGGAGTTGAACATGATTCAACATGAAATAGCAATTCTGGAGAGATAGATAAACATAGGATGCCGAAGGCCTCGTCCATGCGATTGAAATATCTTGTTTTCTCCATTGCCGATGTTGGTTCAACTTCTGTTTCCATGGTTATTCGAAATAAGCCTCTACTTCTGAGATGAAGTTGAATCTTTGGCTTCCATTCGAAATAATTATATGGAGTAAGAATTGCCGATTGTGGAAACTCCAATTTAGACTCCATTCTTTGTTGTTGCTTCAATCTTCTGAACCTGCAAATAAAATTGCTTGTGCACTGATTACAAATCCGTGTGCTCTGATACCATGTAAGATTTTGAGATACAAAGATCTAGATCTGCAAAACAATAAACAAGCTTGCAAGAGAAGGAAGGAAGCGAGCAAGAATTGAGAAAAGAATGAAATTGATTCTCCAATATTAGTTTTTGGAATAAATACATAAAAGCAACTAAGTTAAGCTTAGTTGTACATGCAATAACTATAGATAGTTAAAGCTAACTGAAGCTAAGTGTGCTTTATCTTATGTTAATGTGTACATGTGCCACATGCAAGCAATAAGTTAACTTAACTAAGCAAGTGCACATCACATGCAAGAAGTAAGTTAACTAAAGCTAATCTAGGCAACGAATAATAATGACTCGTGTTTGAGATGGAAAGAGGAAGGGTCATGGGGAGGCGTGCCATTCAAATAAAGCTTTACGATTTACATATTTTGTTATCTCTGAATATTGCACATCTAGTTGTAGCTCATAGAATTATGATTCTTCTATAATTAAGGCGGTTTATTTGTCTTTATGCTTTTACGATTTTGACATTTTCTTGGATCTTGCATATCTACTTGTAGCTAATAATAATTATGGTCCAAATTTTTTAGTGGGGTTCTTTGTTTGTTACAAGACATCTAATTAGACAACTGGAGACTAAGTAAAAGCGGAGGATAGGTGTAAATAGTTGGATAACTCTGGACGAGCGGTACGGCAGGGGATCGACAACCGCGTAGTAGCTAAGGATTTCAGCAGGGGATACGACAGGGGATCGACAACAGCGTACTATGTAAGGATTTCAGCAGGGGATCGCTAAGGATTTAAGCAGTTGTGGCTGCATGCACCTCATTTTCAATTTGGTTTTCCGAATTGAAGCGGCCTCTGCAAATCTAGCTCACCTCCTCTCTAATCTGTATCCATCGCATCCACTATCCAAACACTTCCCATTTTTTTTTCTATTTTTCTATTGTATATGGCTAACTTGGCCTTCAGGTTGCCCCCCTTTCTCATGCCAACAAAAATTACAATTACGATGCCTTTCTAAATCACAGAGGACCCGATGTTAAAAATACCATTGCCAGTTCACTCTTACCATTGGCTTACTTCCCATGGACTACAAGTTTTTCTAGATTACCAGAACTGGAAGTGGGAAAAACTTAAAGGAGTAGTCTACGGAGGCCGCGTTTTAGCCCGGAAACCTTGCCTGTCGGAAAACCTATGCTACCCGTAAACGGGAATTCGAAGTGCTTTTCTGATCGCAGAGTGCCTCGGGATCACGGCATGACCACACTGTTGTCAGACCTGGAAGGCAGCGACGGGTAGGTGGGTGCCAGATGTGGCATTCTACATGATTAATGTGATGGGATGGACGGTTTTAGTTTCAAAACAGTCCCATTCGCGCGAGAGCTAATTTCAAAAAATCTGTATCGTTTGAATCCTGGTTCGGCTTCTGTAGGGAGTTCATTGCTTCTGTAGAGAGTTCATCTCGAAAGTATTCCATTATGGTCGCGCCTTCCATTTGTACAGGATGGTGCTTCAACCTGCGCGTCAATGGGTCCGTGAACTCTGCCGTCCTCAGCATCACTTTGCAGAAATGGCGGACAAAGCTTTTGCAATAACGCAGGTAACACAGAAATGGCGGACAGAACTTTTCCGGGTTCAAACGCGGTCTCGCTAGGCTACTCCGTGGAAAATATGCTAGATGTCACGAGAGAACGGAACGACTTGGAAGAAAAGGAAAGGAGCCTTCATTTGGCACTGGTGGTTAAAATTATCTGAAAAGTTTCAAAGTAAAATCGAAGGATTCCCAACTGCCATGGAGTCTGAGCTAACTATCTTGAATATCAGATTGGGAAAGGTGCAGGTAGATTACAGTACGTGGGCAGAAGGAAATCAGGATGGCTCAGATACCAGTGAGGAACCACGCAGGAAAAAGACCGGTAGGGCAGCGAACTGAGAGCCACAGTCCAAAGACGATGATGCTCAAGCTCCTGAAGCTGGTCCTTCAGATTAATGTATTGCAAGCGTATATTGTTGCAGTGAAGAGTAATATGTTGAAACATGCTAGAAACTGTTTGTGGGATTAGTTGGTAAAAGATGTCATCCGACAGAGTTAGAGATTTTCTGGACATGTATGGGCGTGGAGCTGACACCAGAGCATTGTACCCGAATTTTGTAAATTTTGTAAAGGGTTCTGATTTATTGCATCCAGATTTCAAATCTAATACGAAAGCAATATTAGTTGAGCTACACTAGAGCATCCTGAATTTTGTAAATTGCAAAGTTTCAGGCCTTTGAATCCAGATTTTGGTTAGAATACCAAACCACTAATTTGGCAATTTCGATTGAGTTTGGTAACTCTAATTTATATGCTCTTTAACTTCTCTTGCTTTATGAATATGCCTCAATCTATTCCTTATGGTAAATCAAGAAGTTTTCTGTACCATGTAAATTATTTTGTCTTGTATTGTTTGAACAGGATTTGCCCAGGTAAATGGCCACGTGAATTCCAGACATTCATCTGTTAGTTTATCTGGAAAACGAAAAAATATAGAAAAAGTAATATTTGTGAAAGTTTGTTTTGGTGTCTGCAAATAAATTGAAATGTAATATTGTTATATGTTTATAGTCTTATAGTATAGGACGAGCAGTAACTCAAGAACTGAAGGATGTTATCCCTCGACAACTGTTTAAAATTCCAATGCAGGTACATTGGAAATTTCTGTGAAACTCATTGTTTGATATATGGGAACGCAAGGGCGTTCTCATCTTGGGTTTGGCACTAAATAATAAATCACCATATTTTCGAAAAAATTCGTGTTTCTGATTTTGCAAGAACTTGATTTTTCTGATTCTGTAGGCTAATTTGAGTTCCAGATGTTGTAAAAGCTTGATTGTCTGACGCTATTTATTTTTCTTTTTCGCAATTCCAATATCCAACTTACCCAATTCTGTTGATTGTTATATTTTTTCGCAGTTTCAATATCCAACTTACCCAATTCTGTTGATTGTTATCATTCTTATCCTTTGTCAGTGATTGCAATACCCATTTCTTATGATTGTTATAATAAGTTTCTATGCCTATAAAAAGATGGGATACTATATCATTGTTTAAACGTATGTAATACACATTTCTATAAAAAGATGGGATACTATATCATTGTTTAAACTTATGTAATACACATTTTTTATGATTGTTATAATAAGTTTCTATGACTATAAAAAAATTGGATACTATATTATTGTTTAGATTTTTCATCACATAGTCACTAATATACAACTTCCAGTCGCTATTAAACAACTTTAGTTTAGCCTTTCACTAAAAGATCGAATAGAAGAGAAAGCATTGGAGTTATTCTTCTATAGAGTCTCTCACTATTTAGGCCATATAAGTGTCTCCACTCTTGCACTTAACTAAAATTGCTTCCATCATAGAACTCTTAATGATATTTTCAGATTTTTAATGAAAGAGAAGAATGGATTTTATGTAATATTTTTTAAATACAAGTTGTTATTAGGAGTTGTTATTAAAAGATTTTTGCAAGGTTTATTGTAGGTATCTGTTTAGACTAGCTTGTGAAATGTAATAGGCATATAATTTCTATATTTTGGACTGGTGAAAACAATATCACAAAGGAACATGATGAATTTTGTGAGGGCTTTGACCTGGAAATCAGATTTTAATTATAATATTAAACTTATCTCTGTTCTTTTTAAAAGAAAAAATATATGTAGAGATGTCTTCCATATATATAACTAGAACAACCAGATTTTAATTATAATATTAAATTTATATCTCCTCTTGTTAAAAGAAAAAATATATGTAGATAAGATAAGATAAGATAATTATATTAATGTCCAACGAATGACCACACAAGTAGGTCAATGGGACTACAGAGTACAATGATGTCGATATAAGGAGGAGTGCCAAAAGATCTCCTATATAAAGAGCAAGAAATAAGAAATAAATCAAGAAAAACATAATGCTTGAAAACCAAAATGAGGAAAGTCTTGGACTCCAAGTGCAGAGGGCACAAGATAATGGTCCACTAAATCTCTCTCCTAACACTCGAGGTCGAATGCCAAAAACTCAAGATGGAGTGTTGTCTCGAGGGAGGGCTAGGGGAGGATTTGGAGCTTCTGTTACGCTGCTGCTGAGAAGAAGTGATATGCCGCTGATGACTGGGCAATTTCAACTTCTTGCTAGTAAGAGATTTGGTTCGGTAATGACTCATGGGTCCCTGTGCTAGGGGGATGGCCCCTCTAGCCCGTACTGATCTAGAGTTTGAGGCAACAATGTTATTAACTTGTCACTTCATGCCTCTTGCTGACGGGAGCATTGTAAAAAATGATGTAATCTGCTGCACAAGATCTGCTCTAGGAGGAAGCTGGAGAATATGTGTGCGAAAGTCTTGTGGCCTCATGTATATACAAGGCTAGACATCTCTAGTATGGGTATCGAAAGAAGTTAGATAGGGTATGGATCCCTCTGGACAAGCAATGGAATCTCCCACGAATCTCATAGTAAATGGGGCAATAGAAGATGAAGTACTCCTCCGACTCAGTCTCTCGGAGGTGGTACAACTGGAAAATCTTGTCTAACCGTGCAATCTGATGGTCAGTCTCAATCCGCAATTTATGAGAACCCACTCTGATCTGACCCAAGGGAATCCGAAGTGCGTGCATCCAATGACGAAGCGTGTAATGGGGCAGAACAATGAGTCCATCTCTCAACAACATGAAGTGCTCAACATAGAAAGCCATCTTCGGACGTAACCCATCTTGAGGGTTTATCCAAATAAACTATACATATTTCCTGTAAATATCCTCTCGGATGATTTTATTCATCTCTTGTTTGGTTGGTAGGAGGTGGCCTGGTGCACACAAAGAATACTTGAATGGAGGGAGTTGGTCTATCTTGATACCAATTGAACCAAAGAGATTTGAGACTCTAGCATACCAACATCGGGATCGAGCCGAAGGACTCGCTACTACAATGGACTCTGATGAAAGGTAGGCCAAGTATGGATATCGGTCCCGCCCCTTTGCTGTATTCGCAAAACCCCGAACACGGTGAAGAAGAGAGATGATACCAAACACTGTCTCAAGGCGAAAGGGGTGAGCTCCAAACTCTGCAAAAATGATGGGCTGAGGAACTGTCTTCTTGCATCGAATGATGCGCCGAAGAAGGGTGATCTTCACTCTCACTGCAAAAGACCAATCAGACTCTAGTAAGCTAGGACCCCAAACCTCCGAACCATATAGAAATGTGGGTCGAACAAGACTGTCCATCAGTGACATCTTGGCTGATATGTCTTGAAAATGATTATGAAAACATTGTCTCTTGAGATGTGCCAAGGATCCATAGCCCTGGTTGATTCAAGGCTGGAGTGCATGCCACAAGCTAAAGTGAGGTCAAGTGAATAGTACCCCTAGATAGGTGTATGAGTTGGTGATCTCAATCTCCTCTCCTCTGAAAAAGAAATGGAGGTCACAGAGGAACTTCTTCGACGTGTTGAAGATCATAACCTTGGTTTTACCTAGGTTAACCGTCAACTTTCGAAGATACTGAAAAGGGCCATGGCATCCAGCTGCCTCTGCATTCCTCCAGGGGATGGGGCTAGAAGGACCATGTCATCTGCAAACAACAAGATAGAAATCAAGACATGATGTAGAAGGAAACCATCACATTCCTGGATGTGTTCACGCAAGAAGGACTCCAACTTATCAATATAGATCCCAAATAGTGTGGAGGACAAGGGACAACTTTTTTTTACCCCAACAATGCTCTGGATAAAATCTGATACCCCATGTACTGTGCGCAGATGACCAAGGATCGACTCATATAAGTGCACGATGGTCTACAAGAGGGTCTCTGAGATGCCAATATCTTTGAGTCTTTGGAATAATGCTTCTCTAGGGACCAAGTCAAAAGCTTTTCAAAGATCTACAAAACAACAGCATACTTTTGAAGAGCAATGTCGTGCCTCCTCAATGATGGCCCTAAGTGTAAGGAAGTGGTCAATAGTCTGGTGCTGAGGTCGAAATCTAGCCTGTCCTCTAGCTCTAATTTGTTTCCACTCAAGCTCCTTGGAGATTTGGAGGTGGAGGGATGTAGCATATAGTTTGGAGAATGTGTGGCCCACCATGATAGTCCTATAATTGTTGGGATTTGAGCTGGACCCCGATTTGTGTATCGGGTGAATGATGTGTTGAGACCATGTCGACGGGAAACCTATACAGACCACATGGTTGAAGAGATCAACCATGTAGGGAACCAGAGCATGAAGACCGTGTTTAAAGAACTCTACCTGGAAACCATCCTCATCAGTTACTTTGCTGTTGTTCATCGCCTGAATGGCCTCTCTGATGTCACTATCATAGAATATGAAACTTGAAGAGGGCAGAGTAGTCACCTGAATCTGGGGTTGCCCTGGGATGTCATAGAGGGTGGACACATGGGAGAACATGGACCGAGGGTTAAGGTTGCAGGGGAGGAAAGAGTGGCGGGGGAGGATAGTATGCCAGAAGTGTCTAGGGGAGTGAGCAAGAGAGGTACACAAGTCATGTCTTCTCTGGGAGACAAAGAGACATTTCTTGTGATGGAGGAGGCGACGACATGAGGCTTTGATATTGGGATAGGAGGGATGAGTATGGATGAATGCATGTCAAAGTTGGCGGTGGAGAGCTTTGCATTCCTCATCATACCATCGATTCATAGGGAAAGATTTCGGTTTATGAGAGGTGGAAGTGGGACTGAGAGTGGGGGTAGGACTTAAGGGCAACATCCAAAATGATGGATGAGAGACAGTTTTACTTGGTCGATGCGGAGTCAAATATTCAGAATTGTTCCATGGAGGGGATCATAGGGAGAAGGTGGGAAGAGAAGATGTCTGGGTCAACCTCATCAAAACAAAAAGTAGTACGTGGTGAGCCCTTAGGGGGAGGTGGGGTGAGAATGGGGGGGGTTGTCAGCATGAAGAGAGAAAGAAAGAAGAGCATGGTCAACTACGGGGGTGGGGGAAACAAAAAAGTGATGAATGAAGGGGAGGAGGTTCTAATTAGAGAGGACATAATCAACAACGCTTGCTCCTCCACTATGAGGCCGACATGTGAAAAAGCGGGAGTTTGGAAAACGCGGGAGGCCATTAAGAATCAACAACTCCTGAGATTCGCCCAAGTGTAAAAGATGTCGACCATAGGCGGTAAGGGACCCCGACGCATCATCAGACATCTTGTGATATCCCACTGACTCTAGATCGATCTCCTAGATGCAGTACACGTCCTGAAACTGATTGTGAAGACGGATATGGAGGGCTATAGTGCGGGAGTTGAAGTCACCTAGAAGAATAACCTCCCCAACTGCTGAATACTGGGCTATGCCGACATACAAATCGAGTACAAAGGGGTCCCCACCAGGCCCATTATGAATGGAATACGATGAAGAAGCAGGAGGGAAGTAACAAACAACAATGTAAATGTCCCTGGGGAGAGGAGAGACCCCTCGAACCCGAACCCACATAAACCTCACAAACTCATCCACAACCACCAAAGAAACCCTGCTCTGAAAGGAATCTCTGATGAAGCAAGCAACTCCCTGAGAACCTCTGATACCACCAGAACTCCTCGTCTCCTGCCTATAAGCTGAGAACTTATGGTAACTTGTAATGTCCGGGAGAGGTCGAACAAGGCTCTCATGCGTCTCGGTGATGAATAAGATATCCGACAGTTGAAGAGCATCATATAATAGACCTTACGATGCCCAAAAAGACCCATTCCCATTCCAACAACTGACGGAAATGGATGCCCCTTGTTGCCTCCCCCAACGAGCCCGTCATTTGGAGGACCTGGAACGGGGCTTCCACCTAGGTGGAAAAGTGTCCCGAATCATTGCTTTGAGGTTCTTGATAACTGTCCATTTCCCTACCTGGCGTGCTGCTGTAACCAACTACCTAGAGCGTTTGAGCTCAACAACATGTGTTTTAGTGAGATCTTCATTAAGGAAGATCTTACTAGGAAGTGAGAATAGCTTTCGCTTAGCTCTAAGAGCTCAAAGGGGATTAGCTGCCAACCTGAACCAGATAAAGAGAGTAGAATCGTACCCAAGCCAAGCCCTATCAAGGGTCACATCCTAGAGATCTAGTTTTTCATTGAGGAACAGGGTCCCAACCACCATGGGTTCTGAGGATGTGAGAGGCAAAGGAAGCTCTCTCACTTTGAGGTTCAATTCTCGCGCTTGTCTAGTGTGTTCTTCCATGAGTTTAGATTGTACCACCTCCTAAACTGCGGCTAGAGGGGGAGCGAGGGGGGTATCCCTTCCTCTGGCAACCTATGCCCATGATTTGATGTGTGTTTTTGCTTCTTGTTTAAAGGCTGCTTGTTGAGCTTTGATCTCTTCCTGTTTGTTTTTTAGATCAAGAAGTTCATCATGTAGAGTGTCATTAGAGGGGTGGTGGTGAACCTCTTGCTCCTTGTTGTCCCTCAACAACAGATTCAGTGAACCATTCTCACCTTCCATTACAACTACTCTGTTCCTAAGTTCATCGACCTCTCTTTTTAGTGCTTGGTTAGAGGATTCAAGGATTTCCAATCTCCTAAATAGTTCCTGAAAAGTCATGTTCCAATCTCCTAAAGGGTTTCCAATCTTCCATATATATAACAAGAACCAGGCTGTGGTAGCTTTCTTTTTTCCACATTGTCATCACTGCTCTTTCTTTTTTCCGCATTGTTGACACATTATATTTTGTTTATTGTGCAAAAATGACATGAGGTTAGGTGTGAAAATAATATTTTCAAGAAATTTAAAAAAAAAAAAAAATCAAAAGTGTGTTGTCCACTTCTTTATCCAACTAAAAAGCAATGTTTCAAAATAACTTGGCATTGACATAATAACTATTAAACCATCTCAACCTTGTTATATATAATAACAAATAAATTTAAATAAATACATGGATGACGGGTAATGAAGAAAATATTAGTGAAAAAAATGGATTACCAAGTTAATCATATAAGAATGGTGAGGATGAAGAGAAGATGGTTGTAATTACTAAAGAAAGATTATGTGAAAGTTTTTATGTAAAAATGGATTTATAATTTTTTTTTTAAATTAATAAAATATTTCATTTATGTAAAATAAATAAATAAATAATTTAAATAATTAAATATTTTAATTGAGTTTAAATATAAAATTAAAATTTTAAATTGAATGAAAATTTTTAATTATTTACCTTAAAATAGATAATGTGTAATTTTGAATTATAAAAATTATTTTTTATATAGATATTCTAAAATATATAATTTATTAAATAGTATTTTTTTTTTAGTTAATTAAATTATTTTTAGATATTATTGTATTGAAAATGGGGTTATGGTAATATTTATCAATAATTACCATTGATTATTTAAAGAACATTTTGTTTTAAGTTAATGTTTTAACTCTCTTGTTATTCTCCATTAAATGGATGACATATATTTAACTATTTAATTTATGTACCTGAATTCACTATAATTTTCAACATTATGAAATATGTCATTAATGACAAAATATCACTGGAAACAAGTATGAAGCATAATCAACTTATACCTATCAATGTTCACTCGTTGCTAGTTAGATACTTGTGCTAGTAAAATATATATTTCTTGATGTTTAATGCTTCACATTATTTAGTGGTCCTCACTCATTTAAGATTCAAATGAGTGATTTAACTTCTGGTTTCTTTTATTACTTAAATTATTTTAAAATGTGAAATTTAATATTGTTTAATAAATTAATACTATTTAGAGGTCCAATGCATATTTATGACATGTGGAATTCATAATGAATATATATTTATAATGACTTTTCAGTATCACATTATTTAACCTTTTTTTTATATAAACAAATAAAATATCTAAAACTTACTACACATTTATTTTAATTATTATAATTTGTTTAAAATAATATAAACTTAAAATATATACAATTGCAATATGAATTAATTATGAATTTAGTACTATAAATTGATAATTGTGAATATGCATTTTAATAAAATAATATTATTTTTACACCGTAAAGTGTCACTATTTGAAAACAACTCGCATCGTGTCATAACCTGAAACCGTTAGATTATATGTTAGATGATTAAAACATATTCATCCGTTGGATGAAAATATAATGGTAGTTGCAAATATTTAGTTTACAATGCAATTATGATAGCTCATTAGTTACTGGAGGGTTTATATGGCTTCTTCTCGTCCATTTAGAGTGGCTCGACCATTTAGAATTCCCTGCGCTTGCAAGATGGATCCCAACAGCTACTTCTGCAGCGGCTCTTGAATGAGCTCATTGTTTCTTATTCTCACCCTTTGAGGGCTCAAACATGTACCGTATTCCAAAGGAAACTACCCCGTGATATTATTGTTAAAGATATTAAAGTTTGCAGCTTCCCATGCTTGCAAATATCTATTGGAAGAGTGCCACTTAGTCGATTTCCTGCAATATCTAGCATTTGTGGGGCAAAAAATTTCCCCAAATTCAAAGGTAAGCTACCATTCAAGTTATTTGTAAAGGTTTATAACCCATAAACATACACATGATATTGTCAAATTTCAGCTATGGAAGATTGCAAGCGACACTAGGAAAAACCCCAACTAAACCTCCGTTGGTTAGTTCAATCCCAACCACCGATTTTGAGCTCTGGTCACATGAGATACCCCTCCATTTGCAGGGAGAATCTTCCTCTGCCTTCCAGTTACCAAGAAATCCATTGGGATCACTCAGTTCTTTCTTCACTTCCAACAAAACCAAGCCTTCCTGAGAGACACTCTGAGCCAATGGAAAGATGACTAGTAAGCCTTGAAATTCAAGCCAAAATCGCAAAAGCATGTAGGCAATGATACATCCTGACCAAACAGACAGATTTCTTGGTTTCAACACAACAGATTCATACAGAATTTTAGTACCTCACAAAAGCAGAAAATTCTCATGAGTTCCATAATTTCATCCCCACATCAATGATCCTTATCATTAGCGGTTCCAAAGCCATGGAGTTTTAGAGGACCCATACAACAACATTAAACACCAATGATTTTTTTGGGTAAAATCTGCTACAGAGTAGGGTTTAGCAATGTAATTGATTACGATTCACAAACACCCACTTTCTAGAGAGTACAATCTATATGCCCAGATCTTGCTCCCAAATGTTTTAATAAATGCTATCGAATGCAAATGTCACTATGTTTCTGAATGCTAGACTTATTAGATCTAATTTCTCGTTTCGTAAGTTTGCTGGCAAATTTCTCCAATTATTTTAAATTTGTACTAAATATTTGGTCAATTGGATACGTTTGATTGCAATGCGTTGGATTGAAGATTAAATCGCTTAATTTAATACATCAGTTTGTAAATAATTGGAATTTGGAATGGGTCATGATTCAAATGTGTAGTAGGTAAGCTCGAGAAATTTCTATTCTCAAGGAATGGAAGAAAGGTAAGGCCGAGAGCCCCAGAACGCCACGGTTTTGTGCAATCATTGTAGTCACTAATCTCAAAATTGTTTCCTACTTCCTCGAGATTGACCATGGAAACCAAACCCCACGCATCGGGTTTTGCAATTTACTAATCTCATGCCATGGCGAAAGAGGTTGTCATGAAAAGGTGCAATTAAACAATGCCTGCAGGAAAGCAAACACTGTTGCGGACCTCCTCGCGAACAAGGGTGTGGAAAGTCACAAAGAGCTGCATTATTCCAATCTCACCCAGATTGAGGATGATTATTTAAGAAGATAATGCTAAACTCTCATCCAAAAAGACTTTCGCTCCCCGGATGCGGGTGACAGTAGCATCACGCATGAAAACTGTCTCTCCCACACTCAAGATGATGAAGATCTGCAGCGCAGGCCTTCACTCAATGTGGATCCTCACTCCTGCAATAATTCGCATGAGATGATAGAGACCAGGCATCATGAAGACACGCAAAGACATCAACATCCCCTCCGGGGCACCTCTCTGCTGCAATCTTTTGAATGATCTCCTGGACAAATATGATGTTCAGCCATAACTCTACGCACATGCCTACTCATGAAAACAGTTACAGCATGCAGCGGCGAGCGAGGTATAATAATGCTTAGCATCTTCGCATGTGTCACAGGCCTACAAAAGGGGAGGACCTACAACACAAAGCTACTCCCGCTCTGTGTCACAGACTTCGCGCAAGTCTAAGTACTGCAGTGTAATCCCCCGAGCAGCGTACCCCCCTTAATGCGCGCCTCACCTTGGATCCACCTGCCTTACTAGTTTCACCAGCCTTTGTGCCCCAATTATCCTACGCCCCTTGTTGCGCATCCTCCATCAGCGTACCTCCCTGTCCAATAGCACCTCGGTGCGCACCTTGCGTCTTAGGTTAGCGCTGCTCCTCACCTCCTCTCAGACCCCCATCAACCCCCTGCTTCATCTGACCATGGCTTCTAGATTGCGCCAGAGAACCATCAGAGGAGGCCAGAGAGGTGTGCTCCCTGGTCGCTACCACCGGGGGCCAGATAACCGCTTAGAATCTGTTGAAGGCTCCTCCTCGGGCAGTCACGTTAGAGAGGCCCCCAAGAGCCCTGAACTTAACCAGGAGGAGGAGGCCCCCACTCATGTAATGCAAAGAGGTAGAAGTGGACCAAGGAAATCCACCATTGCACACCAGGAGCACCCCTTGCCCTGCAAGAGTAAGCCTCTTCTAGCATAGGAGGATGAAGGGGATAACACAGACGTCTGGATAATGGACTCGGAAGGCACCTGGACGCAAGTCCCAAATGTAGAGTACCTGGTTGCTCCCATCCTATTCGCACCTGCTTCCAGGCCTTTGCGTCAACCCATTATTAAAGAGGATGTCACTGCACATGAGTACGTCTATCCCATCGTGGAGGAAGATCCAAATAGCGATGATGATGCAGAAGACTCATGACTGGGCAGTAGCTCAGCTCTTCTTAGTTTTTTGTCATGATTGTTATTATCACAAAACCTCTATTTTCATTGGTGCTACGACATACTTTGTAATTTTATGTTTGATGTTTTTTTCGGGCTGGTTTCCTCCACGGAGGAAGCCCCATACTTAGGCAACAAAGGCTAGGAATATGTACTGTTTTTCCTAAAATTTCCAACCAAATGTTTAAAATCAACCTAATATCTATGCCAATGTTTGCAATGCATAAGTTCTAATTTATTGCAGATCACTTCTTGATTATACTTACGCATGTGGAGATTTTGCTGTTAATGTGAGATCTTGCACCTACTTTGGAAAAATTCTATTTCCAACAGTCCTGCTAAGGAGCTGAGCTTTCTGTCAAAATTTTCCTGACGCAATCCAAAAGGGTTGATTCTCGGAGGTTTTGAACCCCTATTTGAAGGTTTAATATTAGAATTAGTTCCATCACTTCATAACTTGTTATTAGATATCATTTTTTTGGGATTCAATTGGGTTAAGTAAGTCATTCATCTATGACCCAAGTAGAAATCCTACATCATTTTCCCTAAATTCTCAAACAAAACCTAGATGAAAATACTGCACTAATTTATCACTAGATTACAACAACTCTTCTGTAAACTATTTTACCCAATAAACCATTTTAATGAAAAATTATATACATAAGTGTGATTTCAAATTTCCATTTACTGCTGATTAACAACTGAATTAGTATTGGTTTACTGCTATCCTTACACACGCTGAGAATGGAACACTGAGGATTCTCATGTAAAATACTAAAATTTATTCGCAATATGATTAGTTCAACACAAACTCATCATTAATACATTATCATCAGCCAAAGAAAAGTCTTGCAAAATCAAAAACGCGAATCTTTTCGAAAATATGGTGATTTATTATTTAGTGCCAAACCCAAGATGATAACGCCCTTGCATTCCCATATATCAAACAATGAGTTTCACAGAAATTTCCAATGTACCTGCATTGGAATTTTAAACAGTTTTCGAGGGATAACTTCCTTCAGTTCTTGAGTTACTGCTCGTCCTATACTATAAGACTATAAACATATAACAATATTACATTTCAATTTATTTGCAGACACCAAAACAAACTTTCACAAATATTACTTTTTCTATATTTTTTTCGTTTTCCAGATAAACTAACAGATGAATGTCTGGAATTCACGAGGCCATTTACCTGGGCAAATCCTGTTCAAACAATACAAGACAAAATAATTTACATGGTACAAAAAACTTCTTGATTTACCATAAGGAATAGATTGAGGCATATTCATAAAGCAAGAGAAGTTAAAGAGCATATAAATTAGAGTTACCAAACTCAATCGAAATTTCCAAATTAGTGGTTTGGTATTCTAACCAAAATATGGATTCAAAGGCCTGAAACTTTGCGATTTACAAAATTTGGGATGCTCTAGTGTAGCTCAACTAATATTTCTTTCGTATTAGATTTGAAATCTGGATGCAAATCCAGAACCTTTACAAAATTTACAAAATTCAGGTTGCTTGCTCTGGTATAGCTCCACTTATACATGTCAAAACAATCTCAACTCTACTCGGATGACATCTTTTACCAACTAATCTAAACATATTTCTAACATATATCTTATAATATACTCTTCACTACAACAATATACGTTTGCAATACATTAATCTGAAGGACTAGCTTCACGAGCTTGAGCATCATCGTCTTTGGACTGTGGCTCTCAGTTCGCTGCCCTAGTGGTCTTTTTCCTGCGGGGTTCCTCACTGGTATTTGAGCCATCCTGATTGCCTTCTGCCCAGATACTGTAATCTACCTGCACCTTTCCTAATCTGATATTCAAGATAGTTAGCTCAGACTCCATGGCAATTGGGAATCCTTCGATTTTACTTTGAAACTTTTCAGATAATTTTAACCACCAGTGCCAGATGAAGGCTCCTTTCCTTTTCTTCCAAGGCGTTCCGTTCTCTCGTGACATCTAGCATATTTTCCATGGAGTAGCCTAGCGAGACCGCGTTTGAACCCGGAAAAGTTCTGTCTGCCATTTCTGTGTTATCTGCGTTATTGCAAAAGATCTGTCCACCATTTCTGCGAAGTGATGCTGAGGACGCCAGAGTTCACGGACCCATTGACGCGCAGGTTGAAGTACCATCCTGTACAAATGGAAGGCGCGACCATAATGGAATACTTTCGAGATGAACACTCTACATAAGCAATGAACTCCCTACAGAAGCCGAACCAGGATTCAAACGATACAGATTTTTTGAAATTAGCTCTCGCGCGAATGGGACTGTTTTGAAACTAAAACCGTCCATCCCAACGCATTAATCACGTAGAATGCCACATCTGGCACCCACCTACCCGTTGCTGCCTTCCAGGTCTGACAATAGTGTGGTCATGCCATGATCCTTAGGCACTTTGCGACCTGAAAAGTACTTTGAATTCTCTGTTTACGGGTAGCATAGGTTTTCCGATGGGCAGGGTTTCCGGGCTAAAACGCGGCCTCCGTAGACTACTCCAAACTTAAATACCCAAATAAAAATACCCAAGAAGCTATTGCATCCGCCTCTCTCCATGTTGCTATCTTTTCTCCACGATATGCTGAGTCAAGATGGTGCTTGGACGAACTACTCTTAATGATTGAGTCGGAGAAACCCATCATTCCCATTTTTTACAAGGTCAAGCCTGCTGATCTTCGGCAGGCACAGGAGCACAGAGGAGCCTATGCTGCAGCCTTAGACAAGCACGAAAATAAGATAGCATCGAACGGACAACCGCGTCAAAACTCCACCACTGTTGGAAAGTGGAGAAATGCTCTTTTCAGAGCTGCAAACATTATTGGGTTCGATCTGGACACGTTTAACGAGTAAGAGTTCGATTTTTTTTTTTTTTTTTTCGTTTACATATATATATATATATATATTATTTTTCAGTACAAAACAAACGCTACTGTAATATACATATGTCCTGGAACTTTCATTCTTTCCACCAAACCTAGCCATCCCAATTGTTCACAAATTTTCAAATACAGATATTACATGTCCTGGAACTTTCATTCTTTCGACCAGGCCTAGCTTTACATCCCAATTGTTCAAAAGTTTTCAAATACAGATTTAACGCCAGAGTTTTCTTGCTAAAATGCTTCAAAATAAGACAGAGACTTATGCTAATTGTACACAGTAATTCTGAATTCTTCTCCTTATCTACTATCTCTAACAGTGAGGCTTGGGTTTTTCCCTATCTCTTCGATCCATCGCCCTGCTGCGCTCTGTGTTCCTTCATTTTCTTACGAATAATCGATGGTACTTACGTTTACTAACAGTCCATTATGGTAAGCAGAGGAAAAAAAACTTATCTGTTTTCCCACCAATACTTCTATTCCAAAGTAAATCAAGTGACCTATTCTGTTTTTATTTTTTATTTTTTTATAAATGATCAAAACTCACATTCTGAAAGCTCTTTACCAAAGCTTTGATGAGTACCATCCAATTATTTAGAATACGCAGGTTAAAATCATTGCTACTTTACACTCAATTAATGATTCTTTTTGCATCAGGAAAATTTAGATCTGGTCAGTACATAGTCACTTGGCAGCACACAAAACTCTCAGTAATGAGATGATTTCACCTCTGTTATTTGTCCTTTTTCCTCCCTCCCATCAGAAATGAAAATATTTTCCCTTTCAGATTAATAACAGCACCACATCACCATGCTCTATTAGTGCTTGCACCATCATTATAGAGGTAGTTTAATTTATACAAGAAATATATATATATATTTTATAGGAATTTATTAAAATCTAGTAATACAATTTTATCAGAATTCTTAAATTAATTTAACACTCTGAAAAATTTAACAGAATTCATAATTGAAATCAACACCTTGAAAAATTGAAAAATTTATTGAGCGTTCAAATTATTATGCATATTCAAGTTTTTTTTACAGAAATATTTAAGATCTTTTGTTATTTAAAATATATTTTTGAATTCATAAATGAATTCAACGCCCTGAAAAACTTATTTGACATTCAAATTATAAAAATTCAAAACTTATATGACATTCAAATTATAAAGATTCAAAACTTATATGACATTCAAGTTATGCAAATTCACGTTTTTAAAAATATAAATAGAATATTGATTTTAATAAAACTAACCAGAAAAAAATATGGTGAAAAAAAAAACAATTTCATCTATAAATTATATATACTACTTTCTATTTACTTAGTTATGTATATACTACTTAATTTACAGTCCTATTTACTTTCTAACTTATGGTTTTATATATTTCTTTTGTGAATACCCAGGGACGAGGGGGAGCTGATGGATAAAGTGGTTAAACGTGTGTTGAAAATGGTTAAAAGCTATAACTTAGTCGATGTGGGCAAACACAACTTTGGATTGAAGGGGAAAGCGCAAGATTTCCATAGGAAGGTGTTATCACAGCAGCATGGCGGAAGAGTTCAGGTCGTCGTGATCGCTGGTCCGGAGGGTGTCGGAAAGACTACGTTGGCTAAAAAACTCTTCAATTGGAAGAGCAAAAATTATGATAACTACTACTTTTTACAGGATGTCAGGAAGAATTCAAAATGCCATTTGCCTTCCTTGCAGAAAAAGATCCTCAAGGGCTTGACTCGATTGAATCAGGATGTAGACAATGTTGATGAAGGTAAATGCATGCTTCGGAGGCGTCTCCCAAAATCTCCAGTGTTACTAGTGTTAGATGATGCGGATCACGTGGATGCACTTTTGCCTCTGGATGTGCTACACCCTGAAAGCTTAATTTTGATTACATCCCGTAATAGGAATGTCCTCAAATGGTCAAGAATACAAGAGTCATCCATTTATGATTTATCTGGCCTTGATGAACACCACTCCAGACAGCTCTTCTGCTTCTATGCTTTCGGCCAGCCCCATCCAAAATCAGGATTTGAATACTTAGTACATCAATTTTTGAAAGATTGCAATGGAGTGCCGTTGTATTTAAAAGAGTGGGGGAGACTTGTTAGTAACAACAATAACAAATCTGACTGGGAGGACCAGTTGAAGAAACTAAGACAAACACTTCACACAGACATACCAAGGGGCCTTCAAATTAGTTCCGTAATACGGAACAGATCAGGCAGTATACTAGATTCTGTAAATACCATTGGAATGCGTGATCACCTAAGAGCTCTGGGAAGAAATCTTTGGAAGTATCTAGAACTGGTGCCTCATCCATGGAGTGGAATAGTGGAGTTGAATGGTAGAATAGAGGAGTTTAATGATTTGAGCCATGACGTGAAGGTAATTAGTCATTCATCAAATCTATTAGAGTTAATTTCTCTATTTTGCAATTATGAAAATCAATCACGGATCTCAATGTCGCTTTTGCAGAAGATAGTGCTGCACTGCTCCTTTGCGAAATGCAATAACTGCAACCGAAGGGTTATGAATCTCATTGCAGGCGTTGAAGGTAAAATTCATTCAGTAAGGCTATCCCCAGAAGCATCATCTTACCATTAACTGGGTTTTGAATACTCATATGGACGGATATTTTATTGCAGGGGTGGAGTCTCTTTCACTGAATGTAAAGGAGATGAATGTAACTGTGATCGGGTCACTAGATCCTGTTACTCTAAAGTGTCTACTCAGGAAAATCGGCTCCCTGGAGTTGCTAAGCGTGGGCCCTCTTCCACGCCGTCGAATAGAGAAGTTTAATGATTTGAGCCATGACATGACGGTAAGTAGTCATTCATCAGAGGAGTGAAATTCTTTGTTGCAAGCAGTTGCTGTGGTGTAAAGTGGTTGTTGGCTACTTTGTCGTTGATCTGAGTAGTTTTGTAAGCGAGGCATCAATGTAGTGTATTCTTTGTCTTCAGTTATTTTATTTCCTTGTCTACAAATCCATTCCGTTGCAAATTGGGTAGGCTTGGAATTTAACCCAGGATCTGCTCTACCTATGAGCTACATGTCCTTTTTTGTAATTCAAGCTGGAGTAATTCAAGTTTTGTTGATATTCACCATCTTCTGGTAGCTAAAAACCCTGTTCTAGGTATAGATACTTCAAGGTTGATTTGATTCTTTTGTTGTTGTAATAACTTTATTTTCTTACAAAGATTTGTTTTGGTGATAATCATATAAGAAAAGATTTTGTTGACGTGTAACAGGGGTGGTTCATTTTCAAAACAAAATAAGACATCAGATCATGACATCAAACTAGAATAAATGATGAAATCATCACATCAAACTTTTCTTTTTTTCATATAAAACTAAAAATTTGATGAAATGCACCGGCTAGAGTTGGAATTATGATAACGAGAAAGATCATAACACTTCCCAACTTATTTCAAAATTTATAGTATATACCTTATCTTCATCCAGCATTGCCACTCAGTTTTCATTGTGGATCGGATGGATGGATGTCGAGACTGGTTACCTTTTTCTCCAGACCAATCTTGGTTCAATTAACATCGACTTCTCTTAATAGCATACCCCGTCTTGGGAGCCAAATTTTACATTTCTATTATTGAAATTCAACTCAAAAAGAATGTGGCAATATGGCCTGTTGGAACACCTAATCCTCCATGGGTAGGTGTGGAATGCGAAAAGTCACAATGGAGTCCAAGTGACCTTGGAATATGAAACCAAGAGTCACACCATTGTATTATAAATGTACATTATGTATAATGGAAAAAAAAGAAAGCCTCACGCTTATCCTTCATTGTGTGTTAAGTCTCTTGTGTGTGTGTTCTTCTTCTCATACACCATGTGTGTGCTTAACATGGTGTTTAACATGGCCATATGTTTACTGTGTTTTTTTATTTTTTAGTTTTGTTCTGCCAATCTTTTGTACCAGGGCTTTTTCTTTTATTCTCACAAGATAAGCGAAGGCATGTTATGTATGTTTAATACTTAATACTTGCATTGTTTAACTTGCGCCGGACCTGAATTGAATTTTACTGTTATTTGACAAATTGAAAATCCAAATCTGTAGGTGGATATCATGGGAAATCGAAGAACTTATGTGAGAAAGTATGATCGAAAAAGAGACTTTGAGGAACGTAGAGAAGAGACGAGACAATCTCGCAAAAGAAAGTTAAAAACCCTCTCAAATATTGAAGAGGAAAATCAACCTCAAGCAAAAATTGAAGCAGGTATGTAAATGTAAATATTATGATCTATTGATATATTTAAAATTTTCCTAATGTAAAATGTGAAGCTTAATTTTTATTTGATGAACTAGTTTGAAAAATATTTTGTTTAATGTAAACAGATAGAGATATTCCTCAAAATATTGAAGAAGAAAATCAACCTCAAGCATAAATTGAAGCAGGTATGTAAATGTAAATATTATGATCTATTGATATATTTAAAATTTTCCTAATGTAAAATGTGAAGCTTAATTTTTATTTGATGAACTAGTTTGAAAAATATTTTGTTTAATGTAAATAGACAGAGATGTTCCTCAAAATAGTGAAGAAGAAAATCAACCTCAAGCAAAAATTGAAGCAAGTATGTAAATGTAAATATTATGATCTATTGATATATTTAAAATTTTCCTAATGTAAAATGTGAAGCTTAATTTTTATTTGATGAACTAGTTTGAAAAATATTTTGTTTAATGTAAACAGACAGAGATATTCCTCAAAATATTGAAGAAGAAAATCAACCTCAAGTAGAAATTGAAGCAGGTATGTAAATGTAAATATTATGATCTATTGATATATTTAAAATTTCCCTAATGTAAAATGTGAAGCTTAATTTTTATTTGATGAACTAATTTGAAAAATATTTGAAATTTTAGATATATTTATTAATTTAGTTATTTATTGAATATGTACTATTTTTTCGAATATGTACAAATGAAATCACTATCGATAATGAGATGTTCGAAAATGTTGACACACACACATATGAAGATAAAAAACCTTACCATGTTATACGATATCGTGTTAACTGCATTTTTGAAAAGTATTTCTTAAATGAGCGGGTGACAGTTCAAGCTCAAATGTTGAAAGGTCTCTTATCATTAAGGAAATTAAAAGAAGCTACGACACTATTGGGTATTCGAAAATCAACCAAAGATAAAAAAAAAATGAAGGAAGATGTGATAAAAAACATGAGTAGTGTTGTAAAGTCAATTAAGAGATCTAGAGAGAAAGATGTTGAATTGTACGTAGAGGAATACAGATGGCAATGGTTTCATCAAGTACTCAAGAGAATCGTTTAGTAACATCTATGGCACGAGCACTGGGAACCTCGCAAAAAACTTTGCACAAACATCGAAAATTTCGGCTGCAAATAGATGTAAATGAGAACTCGCTTGTTGGAGAGCTATTTGTAGGCAACCATACAAAGATAGACTTGGAGAAAATGTTAAAAAAATAATATATGAATATTGGAAGAACAATTCGCGTGTTTCACCAACTGCAAGGCATGTGATGCGAAGAAGAATAGCATGAAATCAGTACGAAGAACATGAAAAATATCTCTTGGAAACCACTCAGATAGAGTTATTCAACAAGTTCAAAGAAGAGAATCATCAAATTTTGTTCAACAAAAACCATGGTATGTAAAACCTATCACCGTACGCGACACTTGTTGTTGTCGTTATCATGTGGAATTTGAGTTATATTATGACACATTCCTTGATTTCGGTAGAACATTATGGAAGAATTCACCTCCTCCTTCCACTATTCGTGATTTCATATCTTAAATTCTATGTGAAAGAGAAAGTGATGAACTATTTTACAAAAAGAAATGTGTTGGTGGTAAAAAATGCGATGATTGTGGAAATTTGACTAAATTTCAAAACAAATATCGTATTGATATAAATGATCTATGATTGTCCAACATGAAAGTGAAATGGGAGAGATATGAATATATCGATACATCGATTCAAGGTGCAAATAGTGTTAAAAGAATTGAATTACTAGAAGACGAAAATTTTCTGATAGACTTTTTGAGAAAGTTTGAGGCAGAAATTTACAAATGCACCAAACATTCCCATAGAGCTCGATGGCAAGACTTGCAATTTAGAAAATCTCATGAAGTTTTTCCACCAGGGACCATTTTGTCAGTGATTGATTTTGCAAAAAACTACACATTTGTTCCACAAAAAGAAATTAAGAGTGAATACTAGCATTCTGACCAAGTCTCCATGCTCGTCCATATTCTATATAGACACGCTGAACAAAATGTCGATCATATAGAAAGCACGAGTGAAAATCGACATATCATTAAAGAATATCACTTTTATATCAGTGACGATCGTACACATGATACATGTTTTGTATAACATTGTTCTAGAAAAATTTATGATTCATTGAAAAATCGTGGAATAACATTCAATGAACATTGGATATGGTCAGACGGATGCGCAGGTCAATTCAAATCTGCACAATCATTCTTTTGGTTATGTTGTTTTCATAAGAAAACCTGCATTAAACATTGTTGAAATTTCTTTGAGACTGGCCATGGAAAAGGAGAACATGATGGTGCAAGAGCATGCATAAAACGAACACTTCGAAGATATCAAATGAACCACTCTGCAAGCCGATTTGTGAACGCTGAAGAAGTTGTTCAATGGTGCATCGCTGCTCTAAGCCATGAGAGAAACCCATCAAGAGAAGTGCGAAGGTACATTCAATTTAATTTATATTGGAAATCTAATTTTAAACATTGTACATTTATCATGCAATGATTATCTTTGATTGTATTTTGATATCATATTTACAAATTCTTCTTATAATTTTCCATATAAAGGTTTTTTTGGCATATTGGAATTGAAGACGTAGATAGATCAATTGGAAATGACGTTGAAACAATAAAAGAGACTCGAAAATTGCATTCAATTCAAACAAAGTCGTCCAAAAATGTGTTTGCATTGGATAAAATAATATATTTTTGTTTTTGTGATGTTTGCATAGACAATACAAAATCCAATGACGTTTGTGAAAACAAAATGTATGTGAACGATTGGAAACATACAGAGCTAAATACAAAGGGCAAAATGTCTATTGCAATGTTTGAAGAAATGCAATCAGAGGAAACTACAATATCATCCGATGGTGATCGAGTTTCTGATCTTGTTAGAGAAGGTAACATTTGAATTACTTTCTAATGATTTAAAGATCTATAAATAAATTTAAATATGCATAATTTTGTTAAATTTATTTTATTGTGCAGGAGATGTTTTTGCTGTAATTGCACCTATTGACAACGATGAAAATGTGAAGTATTACTTGATGCATTACACTGAACGAAAAATGAAATTATTACAAAACTATAATGATCATGGATTTCAATATGATAGAAGGTCTATTATACTGAAAGGTTATTTTTTCAGACAAACTCATCAAAGTGGAGACTTTGTTTACTTTGAACACTATGAACCTGATTCCATAAGTTGTCAATATAGTCACTTGGTGTGTGCAGCACACATAAAGTTGATAGAAGTTCAATCAAAGAAAAAATCGAAAATTAAGAGATGGAAAATGTCAAAATCCGATCATGAATGGATTATTGAAGATGGAATTCCATTAGATTTTTTTTGAGTGAATTGTCCAACAATTTATTCTTTTTGGATTAAATATGTTTTAGAACTTCCAGTACTCAACTAAAAATTGTGCTGCTTATGTTATTTGTGCAAGTGTTTGCACATGTACAAATTGTTTTGGTAGAAACACGTGCTCTAGTATCAACTGAAAGTAGCTTTTCTATACATGTGCATTGATGAAAAATGTTATATGTATTGGATATATATATATATATATGTTTTAGAATGAAATTAATTGTTCTAGTTTTACTATGTGCATCGATGAAAAATTATTTACGTACTCAATATATATGTTCTAGAATGCAATTAACTGGAACTAGTTTTTCTATGTGCATTGATGAAAAACTAGTTGGATTTTCTAGTAAAAAGTATGGACACAATGTAAATAAATCATCTGCAGTATAGTTTTGTACGAAAATTCCTTTCAGACAAGAGACTCGGAGCACTTCTCCGACTTTTGGTGGGATTTGACCCACATCTCTAATCTGATTGAAAATCTAGTACAAAATTTGCTTGTCCAATGGTCGGATATGTTCAATGTGCATTGATGAAAAATGTTACTTGTCTTGGATAGATATGTTCTAGAATGCACAATTAATTGTTCCAAGTAGTTTTTCTATGTGCATTGATAAAAAACTAGTTGGATTTTCTGGTAAAAAGTTTCCATAATGTAAATAAATCGACAAGGCTACCTATTTGAGTGCATTAACGACATTGACCCAAATTCAACAAACATATATATATGTACTAGACTTATACTTTCAATCAAAATTAAGGGGATAATTTGTACATATATCTACTTCTTTAAACTCTTTTTTCAATTAGAGCTCAATTGATACATGGTTAGTTGCATTGAAAAGCTATGTTCTTCCTATTGGAAATTTTTTCATTCAAACAAAACTACATGGAGAGATCAAAAGCAAACTTAAAATTCCAAATGTACTTCAACCATCCAAAATGGATTTGTGCAACATTACTTGACATGCCATGCCAATTATAGTGAACAACTATCCAATAGAAACATTTAACATTATATACCACATGTGCCAAATGTAGATTGAAACCATCCAAAACTTTAAAATTTTAAATTTTTTTGATAATATATCGTGCAACATTAAAACATTAAACATCACATGCGAAATGTAGATTGAAACCGTTCAAAACTTGAGTTTAAAAAACTTTTTGATCATATATAGATCGTTACTTCACATGCCATGCTAATTATAGTTCAACTAGATCCAATAGAAACATTTAACATTATATACCACATGTGTCAAATATAGATTGAAACCATCTAAAACTTTAAGTTTTAAAAACCTTTTGATTATATATCGTGCAACATTAAAACATTAAATATTTAAAGTTCATTAAATATCACATGAAAAATGTAGATCGAAACCATCAAAAACTTGAGTTTTAAAAACTTCACATGCCATGCCAATTATAATTCAACTATAAAAAAAAAACATTTAACATTAAATATCACATGCCAAATGTAGATTGAAACCATCCAAAACTTTTAACTTTTAATTTAACAAAAAAATATAGATCACAACATTACTTCACATGCCAAATGTACTCCAAGCATCCAAAACTTAAATTTTAAAAACAAAACAAATTATAACACATGTCATTACATAACATGCCAAATGTAGTTCAGATGACAACATTACTTCACATTCACATGCCAAAAAAACTAAAACCATCCAAAAATTAAATAAAACAAATTATATTAACAATGTAATAAAATATGTCTAAAAATTGTAAATCTCACAAGTATCAAATTGTATCAAGTTTAACAAATTTTAAGACCATCTAAATTTTGAAATCAAATCTACAAATCATGTCTATCAAATAGAGACGGATCTAGCGTCTCAGTTTGCGCCCTATCATGTGAATGAGAAACCTACATACACAATGTACATGTACTTGAACATTACAATTTGATGTTTTAAAAATGAATGAGAATATATATATCTAAAACAAAATATAAAAAACAAAATATAACAAAAAAATCATGCAATACCTCATGAGGTTCCCTCTCCATTTGATGAACAAGTTCTCCCATAGGAATATCTGCAGCGGTAAACTGTACAATATACATGTACAGTTATATATATATATATATATATATATATTAAAAACTTTCAAATGAAAATGCACGTGTACATATATAAACTTATTTTCAATAATATTAAAAAAAGGAACTAAAGACAACTAGTTCAAATGTTGTGGATGTTCCTATCTCCGTCGCTAGAGTCCCCGGATTAAAGAAATCTTCTATAGGAACCTAAATTCAAAAAAATTTAAATAACTCAAAATATAGATCTCTCTCTCTCTCTATATATATATCTCCATTTTTAATGGAACTTTATGAGGTAGAATATATATATATATATATATATATATATATATATATATAACTTTTAAACATAAATTTTAAACTTGTGAAAAATTGTCCATACTTGTGGCACATCTCCCAATGAAGTAGAAGGTACATCTCCTAAGGAAGAAGAAGGTACCGCCATCCCAAAAACATCAGACGGAATCGGTACCTGTTAAAACATTTTATCAAATTATATATATACATACATGTACATGTGTGGCAACAATTATTTATTTTAAAGTCACTTAAAAAACACTAACATTTTCCAACATATCTTGATGGTCAGACCCATCTGCATTGTTTGAACTAGAGGTCCCGAATGTGATATTAACATTTTCGTCACGCATCATGTGTGAGAACTGCAAATGGTGTTTTAACATATAATCATACATTTTTGTTAGATTAATGTACACATACAAATAAATGTATACATGTACATACACATGTATTTATTACAAACTGTACACATGTATATGTAAAAATAATTTCAAACCCTAAGGTCACTAACACATACCGTTCCGGTGCCCTCTTCCTCATGAAAAATTAGGTCTTGCAAACCATTGCGACAATTTTTTGCATATGTTCGGAGATCTTCAACATTCATGTTGTCAATCTCCTCATCTGTACAATAAACAAAATTGGCACGTGAATTTTCACGTGCTCTTTGTCGATTTAAACAAAGATCGACTCCACCCAATCCGCTATGAACATTGTCGATCATAACATCCCTTGCTTCTCGACTTATTTGAGAAGTCGCATCCATTTCTGATCACAAAGTTTCGAATTGAAACGGTCGACTCACCAATGGCGGCTCAGGGCGAGGCAACTCCACATCTCGCTTAGCGCCCTTACGGTCATATAATCGACCTTTCCCCGGGCCAAAAAATTCTGAAGGAAGATCATTGTAATTGGGTTTCATACCCAAAAAAAATTCTGCATAAAACATTTGTGCAAAATAAACAGGAACTTCATCGTTCCATGGACGCATTCCATAGGTCGCAAGGTGCCTATCATAAAAATAACGAGCTATGTCTGGGTGGTTGAAATACTGCACCTTCAACATTTTTCTTTTTGGCCCTTCCTTGTAATTAAACATTGACTTGGCCACTTCTTTTGTAACTTTTTGTTTTACGTCCTCCCATTTATTGGGACCCATCACTGTTTCTTTTCTCTTTCTCATCATTTCTACAAATGAATCAGTCGTTGGCCCAAGATTTCTGTACACATTTACCATTTCACCCAATGAATGTGTAACTATTTCAAGGCTTTGTCGACTCTCAGCAGGTAGAGACAAAGCCACGAGATCTCTTTGCAATTTTGCATGAAGTCTTTCACACCTTTTTAAGGTGCATTCCGCCATGTTGGTTTCCCATGGTATATCAGTAATCTCGGCCGGATAAGTTGTGCTGGGTTGACAACCTTCTTCTTGAATGTAGCGGGCTACCCTGCATCTACTTTGACCACTACTTCGAACATTTTCGGCCTCTGCATCAATATATATATATAATTTCGTATATTAGAAAAAACACGTGTAAAAAAAGTTGTACAAATTTAATGAAAAAATATTGAAATTGATGGCAACCTTGACGTTGTTGGTTAACATCTTCTCCAACATGACCCTGCTGAGAACCAGACCCAGAATGACACTGCTGAGAACCAGTAGCCGTTGATTGGCTTTCGGGGGAATAAATATCACCCCCTTCATGCAACCTGCTACCACTCATACCTCGACTGATTGAACCATGACCACGCTCCATGGATGGAGTAGAAACCCTTCTCCTCTTACCTCCTAAAAATTAAAATATAAAACTTATTAACAACTAATTTAACTCACAAAATTAATAAAAAATTAATTCCATATGTACACATGATGTATGTATGGAGATTTAAGATTATATTTAAATACCGTGAACATCCTCTGATCCCTGAACCTGCATATGGGATTCAGCTGATCTTCGTCATTCATCCTCCATAATATATATCTATTGGTCGACATTTACACAAAATAGATTTCAAAAAATCGATTTGTAATTTAGTGTACACAAATTATGTAGAACACAACTTTTAAAGCAATAATTGATTATGTGTGAAACTAAATTTAATCGAAAAAGAAATTATAAAAATGATAAGTTCACCAAATTGCGCTTTACATGGTGGGAGCACACTTGGTATAAAATTTACCACTTATACACTTTAGTTTGTGGGAGAAATGACACATGTACATAGTTTACCTTAAAAAAGTTGTGTTTTATAGATATTAAAATAAAGAAATTCTATTTAGATCCATTCCAGAGATTGACTGTAGGGGCATTTACTAGATATGTCACCTTTCATAAAAGATGAGATCCAGAGGCTACCTGGCCTTTTACAGACTCGGCTTATAGAACTTGTAGAAGTAAACACTAGAGGCATTAACAATATCAAAAAACGTTTTCATGCTCAAACATGGGAATGTGTCTCTTTCCCTACGCAAAAAAATAGTTCAAGGTAGTTAATATTCATAGACATGTCATCAAGCAAGTCAATGTGATCATTCCCAACTTACTTTTCATGAAATTAGGCTTGGAATCCTCTACAACCTGGTGGATGGAGTTGAATGGGAACTAGGTCAGGGCCTTTACAAAATACATGCTAGTGAATAACACTTACTAGGTTATGCCAACAAATAAAGTGGGAGAAATGTTTTCTCCTCGAGGTTATCCAATTGGATGTGTAATACCAACTTCACCCATTTCCTAACAAGTTTCTCTCTTAGGTTACAAATGTCTTCCACCTTATTAGTTATATATTTTTCAGTTTCCCGTGGATTCCTTGAATTTTTTCTCCTACCATTTCCCTCTCTCACTCCCCAAATTATTGTCATCGAACATGCCCCATTGAGGATCTGGAGCAATGTTTGCACCATACTTAGAATTGTCATTGCTGCTAATTGAAATTGGAGTCATGTATACTATATTACTTTCTTAAGTGGCTCTTACTTGGACAATATCTTGAGATGAGTTTGACATGATGGTCATATGAGGTTGGAAGCTACTTGGTGTAATTTTCCTTAAATCTTCAAAAAAACAGAGCAAAAATGTCATTTTCGATCATTTTTTATTAGCTTCTGCATACAATAGATGTTATCACAATTGCAACACAATCATGTTCCATGAGCATGAATTATGAATGTCGCAAGCCAAATTGCAAGGAAATTTGCATTCATTTTAGGAAAAAGAAGGCTATGACATTAAGGTCCATGCTAGAAAAAATTATGCAAATAAGGTTGCTAAGTCTTGATACTTACCAT
>JAXQQM020060608.1:0-47523 GCA_034641835.2 Pinus albicaulis | reverse complement strand
AACACTTTCTAGATGACACTTTCTCAATGAGCACTCTCCAGCTCAAAGAGAAACTTCTACCTACAGCAGATCCAAAACCTCATTGGTTTTGGAAGGTCATTGATGAAGAGGAGGTCTCATGGAGAGATCCCATTAGAGATGCACTTCAACATGTCATGGAGTGCAAGGTTCATCAACACATGGAGAATGGTAGTCGTCAGGGGAGGAGTACCAAGATGGAGAATGGAAGGAGACATCCACAAATGATTGATTGGATGTGGATGAAGCGTAAGAGGCTAGTAAGACACTTGCATATCTATGACACCGGGCAACAGGAGGCTTGGATGCGCTGGCTACTCTTGAAGGTGTTTGGCCATCATTTGGCATATACTCTCTCTAAGGGTAGGTGGATGGAGAAGATGTGGCAATATTCTTGCATCATTTAGTAGAAAAGAGTATGGATGCATGGTGTTGATGTGACATTCATATCATTCATTATGTCTTCATCACATGACTTGTATGATGAGAGCATGAGGAGGCAACAAACACTTTTGTTCCTTGGGTTGTACTTGAGAGAGCAAGGGAAAATTTTCTCTCACATGTTGTATGATGTTGTCGGAGTAGGAGATGGCACTATCATGGTGCAAAGGGGGTACTCCTTGGCCTTGGATGAACATGAAGTACTTCCATTTTGGGAGGAATTTCCTAATTGCAACAAAATTATTGGAGGAGTCTTTGACAATAATCATGTCAAAGAATTGAGCTATGAGTTGGCAAGAGCCTATTTGCATAGGCCAAAAGCGTTGTTACTTTGGAGCATGAACTTATTCATGTATTCATGCATCACTTTACTTTAAACACATGGTGAGAATGTTGTTTTTGTATCTATTTATTATGTAACACAGTATTTGCATATTCTTACCATTATCATATAGTGCATTGCTCCACAAGAGGGAAAGTTTATTGTTGAGGCCCATGAATTTTTTTTTTCCAATTATTATGATGGAGACAGCCATCCTTTGTATAACCATGGGAAAGTGTTTGATTATTTCTTGTATGCTCAGTTGATACATTCACCCATTTACTATTCACTAGTAGATGTGATGATTCACACAACTAGCCATTTGTCAAAACATCACTTGCCATGTTATTTTCTAAAGTTGCAGTGGGAAAGACTGCATTGTGTCCACTTGAGACATTGTTTGTATCATGTAGCATCATGTAAAACATTCAACAAACTTCTCATTTGGATACCCTATGATGATCATGTCCTATTCATCATGGATGAGATGTTTTGGGCCAACTTGTTCTTCAATGTTGGAGAGGAGATCCTTGGAGGGTTGTTCTTCATTTTTCCACTTAAGGGAAATACTATTGTAGCCCATAATCAGCACATACTCTACACTTATCATGAGTGGAGAGAAGGACAGCGTGGGGTAGACTACCTTGTATACCATGACCAGATTTTCAGCCCACCTACTTTGCATGAGCCAAAGGTGGAGGAAGACTTTCAAGAGTTGCCATGTTGGGAGGTAACTCACTTTTTATGGGTGATTGTTTGGGGATGGAGATTCATATGGGGATGGAATATCCCAATTCATTTCATCTCTCATGCCTCAAGAAGGACCTTCAGTCCTATCCTTGTAGTTGCTTGAGGACAAGCAACATTTGGGAGGGGAGGACTGTAATGTCCCCAAAATTAGCATGAAGCTAATTGGAACATTAATTTTTCTTATATCATCTAGAAGGTGAATAAATGGGTAAGGAGGCCCATGAGTAGAAATAAAATCCCTCATAGTGTGAAAGGGATCATCACAGTATGAATTGGGGAGAGATAATTTGGTGGAGGAAACCCTAATGTGTGGGGTCCAAGGCAAGAAGGCTTTCATTTTCATAGAGGGAGGAAAAGGTAGCCATATAAGGATATGTTATTGAGTATTGATTTTGGTCTGCATGACTATTTGCTTTCTCCAGTACTTGTTTAACTGAGATTGTTGTGCTGCTTAGAAAAAGGAATTATTGTTTAGGAATTCTTCTCCCTTCTTGATAGGACTCTTGAGGGACTGTACTTCATTTCTCCACATTCAAGCTCAATTCCAAGCCACCTCCTTTAGCTACAGTGTTATTCCTGTAGCAAGAAACGTTGTGTTGCAGGGTGCTGTAGTGGAGGGTTCCACAACACCACTTCTAGAGCTTATCTTTCAGAGGAGGGAGCTTCTATTCCTCTAGGAGGCCATTGAGGAAGATTTAGGAGCTGATTTCACAGCTTTGGCATCAGGCCAAGAACTTCAAATCACCTACAATGCAGTCCCTCTCCTTGATTACGTTATCTCTGAGAGTATTTGTAGTGGGGATTTGCATTGCTAGTTTGGAGGGTGAGATCTTCAGTGTTAGGATCAGCCTTTCACTTGGAAGATCCATTGGAGGAGGTATATTTCATATTTGACATCATATTAAGCCATCTACATTCAGTTCATGAGTTGCACCTGCTATTCAGTCTTGCCCCTGCAAGTCCAGCATTTTGTATTTTTGCATATTTTAGCCAATCCCTCCAGGATTGTCTAGAAATTGCCTTTGGGATTGTATATCTTTGCTCCCAATAATGTATGAGTTGTATATTGATATATCTATGTATTGACATGTGTTAGTATAAATCTCTCCTTATAAAACTGCGCTGTCATAGCCTTGGGCCTTCTTGTGTAGTAGTATTTTACCATATTTCATGTACATGCTTTCTTGAGGCTAGTATTGCCTAACTTGAGTGACCATCTCCTCAAGATCTTGTATAAATTTTGCTACAACAACTTAATATGATGGCTATGATCTCTTCTTACATTTTATGAGTTGATGTATCCCTGCTACTCCATTATTGTGTTTACATATTGCTGTGGCTCCAACTTTGGAATATCATAAGATATTCTCATTGTTGTAGATTTTCCCTATTTGGGGATATTACAAAATTATACAATATATGTTTCCATTCGATGATTATTCACCTCCCATTCCCTTTCATAAACCTATAATTTGACCTTTTGGGTTAGGCACATCACTTGATTGGTTTGGTAATGATTAATTGAAGGTGAGTGGCCATATTTTACTAGCTCCTCCCCTTCTCTTAGATACTTTTTTTCATTTGTGGGATCTCTTTATTTTTCGACCCTTCTAGTTTTTCCGTAATTCATTTTGTATCTTCTTAATATTATAATTGCTAGACAACAATTAGGGAAGGATATCTGAAAAAAATTGTTGTAAAATGCATCGAATGATACATTTATTTATCTTGAGGCTTCTCTAGTTTATGGTAACTCTTACTATTTCATGTATTCAAATAGTTGTCCCTAGTTTGGTTCATTTCACAATTCATCCTTAAGATCAGGAACTACTAAAATGTTTAATGAAATTTGATGGAAGTATATAATTTTGTATTCCTTATCCTTATTCAAGTTATTTCCTCCTATAAAGATCCCAAAATGGATTATCTTTAGAAGCCATAATCAAAAGGGTTTCCTCATTTAGGATTAAGGTCATCTGTATTGGAAAGAAAATCATCCCAACAAGGAAATAAATGATATTAATAGATCCAAAATAGTTTTAAGAAGTTACAAAGAGCTAATTCATTTTAATAAGAAGTCTCTTTCGTAGGCCTACTCTAATATCAATGAATCAGGGCACCATTATATCATGTAGTATGCTAACATTATGAATTTGTTGATTCAATAGAATCAAAGGATTGATTTATTGAAAGTTGATAAATTGGTTAGAAAATGAGCATTCAATCACAAGAATGACGATATTTCATCGACCTCAAATGATCGGGTCAGACATATTAGGTCGTGCACGCAATGAGGGAGAGGATTCTTCTTATAAGGAAGATAGGATACGGTGTACACTTTTAATAATAAGATTATAAGTTATAAAATTATTTTGGATTTGGTATATCCTTATTTAATGTTCTCCGTAGATACTTCATCCCTAAACTTCACATATGTATAAGATAACAAGTGTGATGAGAGCATCAAATATGATTTTTTTTGTTATCCCTTAATAAAAGATCTAATAATTATACTTGTTTGCAATCCCATGGTTGGCTTGCATTTAATAGAAGATCCATTCGATAGACTTGAGTAGGTATAATAAAAAAAGTGGTTCTTGGATTGGCATGGATAAGGAGCATGTGAGGAAGTGAAATTAGAGGAAACTATGAAGAGTTAAATATTTCGTAGGACACCAAGGCCATAAGAACGATAGGGTTGAGAGTGGAAATGATATGACATAATGTTGGAGATGAATAATTGGTGAATCAAATCGCTTATGATTATTTTTCCCTAGTGTTCTAAGTTTGAAATTTGGGCATTTCAATGGTGACCAACTTGTCTAGAAGTTGTAACTTTTTTGAACTACTAACCATCATTGTTTTGAGTGGGTTTTATAATCCTTGGGTTCGCACTATTATTTTATTATTTTTTTCACTTTTTATGTGTAGTGTTCCATAACTCATAGATCTGAAATGTAAATTAGGTTTACAAGTATTATAAATGTAGTAAAATAGTTTAAAGAGACAAGTAAGACGAGATATGTGAAATATACCCTTGTATTATGATAATAAGGGAAGTGTTGGAAACATATTTTTAATCCATTTTGAGGAATATTTTTGATGGATATTTGCCCAAGATTGCATGAGGACTTGCAAAGTCTCAGGTTTAAGGGAGACATTGTGTCTTCATTTTGAGGCATTTATTGTTATCATAAGTGCAATTTTTTCCCTCTCTACTCCCTCTTATAGCCTATTATCATTCCCCTTTTATTACGAGAATCGCCTCAATATGATGTAGTATGACAAAGTTATGATGTTCTAAATTTTTTTGCGAAGAACAAAAAAATCTGCAGGTGGGCTGACTCGACTGCTGATTGGATAGTCCATACTACTGATGTCAGAAAACATCAACATGCCAACTGGGCATATGAAATTCCAATCATAGTTCGCCAAGTTTCGAATCTGTATAGGATGTGGTGGCATGGTTTGAATGGTTCATGGTGTTTTGGATGGCCCAATAGGAAGCCTCTACATGGCCCAACTAGAGGCTGCCACGTGTCGTCTTGTTATTGGTTAAAAAAAATTAACAGACCCGAAGGCCTCGACAGGGATCGAATCTACAACCTGTTGCACACAAGTTTCATGCCCTATAATATCGCCATCATGATGGTTCTTACCATACTATGGTCCCGAGTTATATTTCAATTCAACATATTTGTGCTTTAGGGAGAGGGTTCCGGCATTAGCACTAGCCCCTAGTCATGTTACTACCCACATGACCTTGTATTGGAGCAGCAACGAATGATCTAGGTGGCTCCAGAGACACACAGGACAAAGAGGGCTTATGAAAGCTCAGCAAATTAAAGTGATATAAATGTGGCAAACACAATTACAGGTTGAAGATCTCATTTTACTAATCACAACAGTGTGAATGCAGATTCACCAAACCGAGTTCGTACGCAAATGTGAACTCTGGCCGGATTTTGAGCGAAATTGTGGGACCATTGATTTGACTCCTATGGTCAAAAAACAAGAATTTTAAAAATGTATTGTTTGTTAAATAAAATAAAAAATATATATTAAAAAAAGGGAAGGCGGGCCACGACCCCCACCACCCCCGTCAGACTTTAATATAACAAAATAAAATAAAATGGGGTGGCAGGCCATGATCCCTGCTACACCCTCCGCCACATCACAATAAAACGTATATATTCATGTGGTTGGTTCGAGCCGCTTGGGAGGCGGACCCGCCCACCACAACAGTTACCATATATATATATGTCGATCGTTACAAGGGATTGGGTTGGGGCCATGGTTTGCGGACCCCACTCACCCAACATAGCACCAAAGAAAAATTAAATCAAAACAAATGCAACAATATGTTTCCAAGGGGATTCGAACCTTGTCCTCCACCAGAAGAGTCGGAGGCATTACCAATGGGCCACAACGACCTCTTAGTAAGTTTCGCTCAAAAAATTATATATAACCTCATTTTCTAGTGTGTCAAAGTGGGGAGAACAGAATGGAACGGAAGCCAGACCTCGGAACCCAGTTCGTAGATGGTGGCATGAATTTCAAAGGGAAGAATATTCCTTTGATGCCTAGAGATTCCCTAGGGAGGTAAAATTTATTTTTATCAGAATATTCTCAAGTTTACAGTAAATTTTCTCAGATTTTTGCAGGGAACGTAATGGCAATATCAGATTTTCCTTTTCAACAGTTGTTTTCTAGATTCCCTGTGGAGAAGAATCTACATGAATCTTGAGGGAATATTTTAGATTCCTTGGAGGCCAAAATTCATCGGTGTCAGAATTAGGTCAACTTTATACTCATTCTTCTTAGAATTTTGTAAGGATATCAATGATGAGATCAAATTCTTGTTTTAAGTTGCATATTTTTAGATTCCTTGTAGAGGAGCATCTTTGAGGAATCTAAAAATATTCCCTATTGCCCAAATTTCGACAATGTCAGAATTCATAAAACTGACATTCAATCCTACACCTCTCCGCGACATGAATCCAGCAGTGTAGTCAGATTTTCCATATGAGCCATATATTTTTTGGCCATTTTCCATAATGGGATGACGGTGTCAGATTTCAGCATGCGGACAGTCGATTTCTTGCCATTCACCGTCACGTTTGCTATGGTGCATTCATATCTAGCGATTGAGCATCCTATTCTTCAGCCAACATCATACTTGAGGTATATGAAGTGTTGTTTCCTTGTACTTCATTTATTATTGTTGTAGGATTTTTTATTTCATGTTGATTCCATCTTCATGTATGATGCAGAATCTTCATGTTATTTTGCTATTGTTGATTCTTGCTTGATGTTTGATGCATAATATTTATGTTTATTTGATGTGGTATGTATTGATCATGGATGGTGATTTATCTTGTGATATCCTTTGCTACCTCGATGGTTGGATACCCTTTGTCACCATGTGTGAAGTTGCCATGCTAATAGGAGGTTTGTAGTGAGTGAGAGTTCCTTGTAATAGAATGTCTCGTGGAGAGACTTTGCCACTCATGTTGAGGGCTTTCCTTGTATGACAAGTAAATAGCATCCATGTGCATTATCACTACTTACAACACTGAATGAAGCAGGCAACACCATCGAGAAACTGAGTCCTAGAGACATAGTCCACACTGGACGAACTTCATTATTAAACAGCTTGCAGTTTTGCTGCATGATTGTTGACATGTGTTCCTCTTGATTATATCTGCATGTGTTCATTAATGCTTTCGATAAAATGTAATTCTAACACATTAGCCAAAGTAAAAGGTCTTAGTTAAAAGGGTATCATAAATTTATCCAGATAAAGTGGTATTAGAGCGGTCTTCTTGTTGATGTGAACTGCAAGTGTGAACCATTGAACATGTAGCAATGGATGATGTAACAGAAATGTACGAGACCATGCTCATGGTGTCCGATAAAGCGGACATTTTGTATGAATTTTATGAGAAACAGGCAGCAGATAACGCTAAGTTGAAAGCACTTCTACAAGAGGAGATGGAGGAAAAGCAGCGATTGTAGCTTCAATTGCAAGCCACAATAGAGGCATTGGAAGAATTGAAGTGCAACGACCAAATTCTTCAAGCAGGTCATGATGCATTAAAGACATTTGTACAAGAAGAGAAGAAGGAGAAGCCACAATTGCAACTTTAGCTACAAGCCACGATAGAGGGCTTGGACGAAGTGAAGTGCAACGAAGGCTTAGAGAAGCGCTCTTCACATGTTTCAAAATTGACAGTTGAGGTAAATAGTTGTGATCATTCTTATGTTTCATCTTCACATTCTATTATTTCTATTGGAAATGTGGAGATCC
Organism: Pinus albicaulis; assembly: GCA_034641835.2. Lineage (NCBI taxonomy): Eukaryota > Viridiplantae > Streptophyta > Pinopsida > Pinales > Pinaceae > Pinus > Pinus albicaulis. The sequence continues at coordinate 39,682 of JAXQQM020060608.1, read as the reverse complement.
CCATTACAGGAACCGGCATGAGACTCCTTACCAAGATAGGGTACAAAGGAGGAGGACTTGGCATTCATGGCCAAGGCATAACTCAGCCACTGGAGGTTGTGTAGAGACCTCGCTACGCAAGTTTGGGATACACTAAAGGATAATTTTCAAAGGTGTATGAAGCTTCCACGATAGTGATGAACCCATCAAGGAGAGAGAATGATGGTAACACTTCACCATCATTCCAAGGAAGTGCATGTCGCAATAGAACAACTGAGACAAGCTCTCATCACCATGATCGCACCAGAGATCACCAGGGAAGGTATATGTCAAGCCCCTATATTACTATTGTAGTCCCTTATTATGTTATTGTAGCCCCCCTTATTGTTAATATTGTACCTCTATAAACCCCATATTGTTATTATTGTGCCCTTACATTATTATTGTTAGATTGGCTAGGATTATATTGTGACCCCATGGACTGCTATATATAGAAAGGAGGTTTTTTCATTTGTACCATCCAAGAATTATTCATTTATGTAATGTATTGGATGTTTCCCCCTATAAGTGGTTTATTTCTAAGTAGTTTATCTATCTTGTACTCTATTTTTGGAGCTGGTTTCATAACATTTGGTATAATAGCTTTGGATTCTAGGGTTTCACTGCTCCAAACAGGTCATCATGGAATTTTCGCTATAACGTTTTTTTATAAAAAGTTTAAGAAGCTGAAATTTTCACACAGAGAAGCCGAAATGCTAAGGAATATTGTGGAAATTTTTTAGATCTTCGTTAGCAACATTTTAGGAGATATGATATATGTAAGTTAGGGTTGTTTTCAGGCTCTTGAATTTCACCTAAGCAGGTCATCATGCCATTTTCACTATAACTTTGTTTCTACGAAGGTTCATAAGATGACATTTTTACAGAGCGAAGAATAAATCTTGAGAAACCTAAAATAAAAAGTTTAGATCTTTTTTTGAAATATTTTCAGAGATATGACTTGGGGAAGTTAGGGCTCCCAGATTTCATCTTAAAGAGGTGACCGTGGGAAAATCTATCTCTATCTTTGAGCATCGGATTGGAATTCTGTAAAAAGTGGATGCAAGTACACAAAATTTATTTTTCTATTTGTTAATTTCAGAGCCGAAGGAGGAAATAGTGATACTTGGCACTGTGTACAAGTTCTCTATACTGAACCAGTCCATAATTATGTCATTGTGGGAGATTGGGCATAACTTTGAGGGGTCATATCGACGGTGTATCGATATTCGCAAGTTCATTTTGATTATAAGCATGTTGCTATTCATGAACATAAATCATGGGATAAGAAAACTTGTCATTTTTGTTGTTTACATAACCATGTCATTGTTGAGTGTTGGAAAAGAATGGCAGCACAAAGGAGGATGAGGAGTGAAAATCCTTCTCCAAAACAAGGAAAGAAATTGGTTAAGTAGGTATGGAGGAAGAAGACTCATTCAAGTTATTGAAATCAAAGTGGTCATGAAAGAGCCACGTGTTCGAGGCTCCATCTAGAGTAGCACCTTAAGGACAAAGCGTTGGTGCATGAACTAGTTGAAACGATCGTTCGACAAGCAAGTGCTCCACAGGGAGATGACCCATTCAGTTTGATAAGTGAAATATGGTTTTTCTAGATGTGGTAGTGTGTCATGGCCTTGTTTTATAAATAATGTGTTTCATTTTTAACTATAAAAGTGATGGTGTGTTTTCCATCGCTTGTTGAGAAACCATGATATTTTGGCCTTTTTTTGTAAATCATGTGATGCATTTCTTTCATGTAAAGTGATGATGTTCTTGCCATCACTTCAAAATGCGACAATGATTTTTTTGGCCTTGTAATGATAGATGGGGTGTGATTTCCATTTAATGTAAAATTGACCACTGAGTATGCCAAACTCGTGGCAAGTATGGAAATGTTTGGGTCATAGTTGGTCATAATCTTAGCATTCAATTTGCAGGAGATTGTACTATAGTTTTGAAGAGGATGCAGGTGTTGGCTCATTGCTTAAGGCTCCGAAGAACAAAGGTGAAGGAGATGGAAGGGTGACCTTTTTTAGGACACTTGTGGTGCAAACATTGTACACATCAGTTGCAGATTATTGTTGATACTTTTGGAGGACCAAAAGCTCCTTAGTGGGGAGGAATGATCCAAGTGGATCCAGAGACACACACAGGACAAATAGGGCTTATGAAATCTCAATAATCAAAGTGATGCAAACGTGGAAAACTATGTTTCAAGTTTAAGATCTAGTTGTGTTGATCGCAATGGTGTGAACGTTTTGTCAAACCGAGTTCGTATGTGAAAGTTGGAGATGTTCAAAGTTATAAGGTTGACTGAATGACTTGCTAGGTTAAGGAAGATACAAATTCATAGAAATTAGGTCACCAGATTTTGGCCAACTTCGGCCGGATTCTAGGAGAATTTGTGGGACCGTTAATTTGACTCCTTTGGTCAAAAAATGATAAGTTTAAAAATGTATGGTTTGTTAAACAAAATCAAAAAAATTATTTAAAAAAGGGATAGTGGGTCATGACCCCCGCCACCCACGTTAAACTTTAATATAACAAAAAAAATTAAAATGGGGTAGTGGTCGATGACCCCCACCACACCATCCACCACATGACATTAAAATGTATACATTCAAGTGGTTGGGTCAGGCCACTTGGGAGGCGCACCTGCCCACCACAACAACTACCATATATATATGATGACTGTTACAAGGGGTTGGGTCAGGGCCATGGGTTGCAGATCCCACCCACCCAACATAGCACCAAAACAAACTTAAATCAAATGAAATGCAACACTATGCCATCAAGGGGATTCGAACCTCATCCTTCACCGAAAAAGTCAGAGGCATTACCAATGGGCCATAACGGCCTCTTGGTAAATTCCGCTCGACAAATTCTATATAACCTCATTTTTCTAGTGTGTCGAAGGGGGGCGAAAAAAACGGAATGGAAGCCAGACCCAGGAATGCAATTCAAACCATAGGAGGCATAATGGTGGCACGAATTTCAAGACCAAGAATATTCCTTTGATTCCCAAAGATTCCCTAGGGAGGTGAAATTTCTTTTTATCATAATATTCTCAAGTTTACAAAAAAATTTCTAAGATTTTCGTACGGAATGTAATGGAAATATCAAATTTTCCTTTTCAACAACGTTTTTTCAGATTCCTTGTGGAGGAGAATCCTCAAGAATCTTGAGGGAATCTTTCAGATTCCTTGGAGGCCGAAATTCATCGATAGTTCGGCCGAACCTTTTATAAAGTTCGGCCGAACTATTTTAGTACGTTCGGCCGAACTTTTGAATCCGTTTATATTGACGGCACTGTGACGGCCCAGTAAACAGAATTTTTGCCGGAGGTTTGGAAAACCGGCAATGGTAGTTTGGCCGAACTCAGTTGAAAGTTCGGCCGAACTCCGTTTTTATAAATAAATCGCCCGCGAAGGTTGTCAGTTTACTGTTTTGATCTTTTTCGCGCGTCTGTTTGTTTTCCGCACGCTGGGCGAGGTTCGCGCGTCTGTTTGTTTTCCGCGCGCTGGGCGAGGTTCACGCGTCTGTTTGCAGGTCGAGGTTTTTTCGCTGGGCGAGGTTTTTTCGCGCGTCTGTTTGCAGGTCGAGATTCTGCTGCGCTGGGCGATTTCCGGGCGATTGCTGGTCGAGGTTCTGCTGCGCCACCGTTAAGATCGATTGCTGGTCGAGGTTCTGCTGTGCCACCGTTAAGATCGATCGCTGGTCGAGGTTCTGCTGCATCCGGTCGAGGTTCAACGCGCCAATACATTTTGAGTGGTAAGTCTTCAAACAACATTTTTAATTTCAAACTGTCATGAAAATATAATTTCAAAGTAATTTAATAAGCCTCTTGAAACTGCAAGAAAATAGAACTTAAGCATGTCTTGGTATTAATTTTCCTGTATTTTTCAATGTTTGATTTAATAAATTCTTGTTAATTTCTAGAATCTTCAATAAATGTGTAGAAGACAATTCAAAATCTGAATTCTTGTATGTAAATGGAAAACAAGAATGTTGCCTTCATATTCCAAAAATGATCAGGCAGAGCGCCAATAGTTTAATATGCTTAAAATGACTCATACCTCATCTGCAAAGTACTATCCCAGATCAATCGAATGAAAGTCCACCATTTCCCTACATTCTTCCTCTAGTTTGAAGGCAACAGGAAATTTGTCTTAGATATCAATTTGTAGAACATTCTTCCAAATTATTAAATAGCTTATCAAATCATATAGCATAGGTGGAAATCTTGATGTATTGTCACAATCAAGATCACATTCCAAGTCATATTTGCACTTATTCACATAGTGTTACTCTCGCAAAACAGCAGGGGCCATGAGTCTAATGATTAAGAAGTTGATTGAGTTGATTTTATCCAGGTCTACTTTTGTCATTTTGTGAGCAATAAGATTTGACTAGTTAGCATGCATTTTAAATTTATAAGCTAATATGTCGAGTAGTGAAAATTGCAAATTAGAATTTGTTTCTATTCTATCCAAACCCAGAACAAGGAACTGCTTTTCCTTATCAAAACAAAGGTTCTGCCCTAAAATTTGGAAAGTTGCAGATTCAGCTGCTAAGAAGATTAATGAGCACATGTTTTTCCGACGTCAACTATGGATATAAAGATCCAAATATGGTGTAAAAGTAATCAGTGTTTTCATAATCATATATTGTCTAGTACAATAAACAACAATGGCAGCAACCCCCCCATGTGGGCTGTGCCTCCCCAAATAGGGAAATTGTTACAGGCTTAAAAACAGAACTTCCAAATTTCAAAAAAGGGGAAACCGATGTAGCACATTGATTTAATTCACTATCTGGGGCCATGTCCAATGTTTTCCCATCTTGGGGACTTGGGGATTTGTAAACCCCTAAAATAGTCAGTGAAATCACAGAACCAAATTAAAATTTTTAGATCAGATGTTTATTATTCTATAAGATCTTTTATAACGAGTTGTACTTCTATGTATGAGCTCAATTTGATGTTCATGATCTCTAGCCAGAGGTAGATCATTTTAGTTCTAATGGAATATTATATTTCTACTTCACTTCCATCAATTAAATTTTAGCAATGACTCCACGACAACTCTTTTCTACGAAATTTTCCCTTCTGTGTGAGCTGATCATTTGAGAAAGTGGAGAACTTAGCCCATTGAGTTCATAATCACTTCCATATAATTTGAATCTCATAAATAATTCATTATAGTTTGTATAACTATACGCAAAGTTCATAGTCATTTAATCCCTAGAACCACATCTACATTTCCCAAAGGAATGGCATACATGGGGCTTGATAAGTTATAGTATCTAACTCTCCTATACTAAGTTTTATTTTTATAGTGTTGTCCTCCACAATAAATACTTCCTTTGTTAGCGACTGATACTTCAAAATTTTCCATTGGGCACACAAAATGACTCAAATACTTTCATAATCTTTGATCGTTGAACCTACGGATACTACCAAAACCAACAAGCGCTATGACTTTTTGATTCTTAATATATCTTATGATATCAGGGGTTTGACTTATCGATACACCTAGCAATGCATGAACTAATATTTCATTCTCAATATCTTGATCTATGTTGAGCAAAAGTTCTACTAATTTTTCACTGTTCTTTTAGGTTCACAATTTCTTGCTCACTCATTTGTGGGGGCATTCCATTGATATTTTACATATCAATGGAATGCCCAACTCCTAGCATGGTTCCCACCACACCAACACAACTATTGGAGATTCAAACGACCTCACCACTTAGAAAATGATACGAAATTATTTCACCCCCTTGTACTAGAACAATACATAGAAAGAATAACATAATTAATAGAAGAGATAAAAATATGAATTAGAGAAAGGCATGGATCACATATTAAAGGAAATAATAGAGCTCATGTACAAATTTCCATATTTGTTGCATTTGTGTGTGTCTAACATAACTCTACTTTCAACATCTTGCTTCATGCAACATGCACCATACTTTGAATTTGCAAAGACCCAGGAATTCTCCACCCCCCATTTAAATGACCCTACAAGTTGATTCTTTTAGTTTTTTCACTCTATAATCATAAACGTACGATTATGCATGATGGAGAATCTCTAGCGCTGTCCCTTGTTAATATATTTAACAAGGGAAAGCGCTAGATATTCTTCGTCATGCATAATCGTACGTTGGATTTGGTGATAATTGTCTCCATATTTTGGCTTTAGCATATATTGTGCAAGTGTACTTCAGAAGTATAAGAACCTGGATTGAAATTTAATGCTTGTAATTTATCTCACAATTAATTTACCCATTAGGATGCTTTGACCTAGTAACTTGAGAGATGAAAAAGATCCTATCACATTAATGTGAGGATCCATTTTCACAATGAACATTAGGAAAAGACAATATTCATTGCAGTTGGTAATATAGTCAACTAGTAGACTATTCAATTATTAACAAAGTTGATGAAAGAATGCAACGAATTTAAGGTTGCATTTCAATTTTGAAAATTTTCTACAATAATTTTTGTAGGATAATTTGTTAATGCAAGTTTCCATAGTTATTTATAATTTTTATTTTAATAGAAAGAGCCTTCAGCCAAAAATACCCAAGGTTAGTCCCGCGTGTGCCCTTTGAGACACATTAGGTCATCCCACCAATTCATGCCCCATGCTTCATGAGTTGAAGGGTATCCTTCATACCCCTTAAGCACCCCCATTTCTCCCGACTCCATCATGTGATGTTGCCACCTCATCACGTAATAAGGGTTTAAGAACCAACGACCTCTTGTCTATTTATGTGAAACACAAACATTATACACTTGACATTGTCTCAATCTCCGACGATATCAAGATGTGTTGGTCACCATACATCATGCCTCGATAGTAGCACCACCACTTACACCAACCTCATATGTTGATGATTCCTCTTCCACCATTTATTATGTCACGAACTCGGTTAATTAGTATTTGGCATGCCCTTGAGTGCTCTATGTTAAAGACACTCATCTTATCTATATGTGTCCTGTACTCATCAAATACCATCATCACTGCATGAATCAAGTGACATATCCCCCTCATCAAGATCCCAATCCGCCTAATTTTGGATGCTCCTCATACACTAAGTACCTTGACCATATCAATGGAATGCCCAACTCCTAGCATGGTTCCCACCACACCAACACAACTATTGGAGATTCAAATGACCTCACCACTTAGAAAATGATACGAAATTATTTCACCCCCTTGTACTAGAACAATACATAGAAAGAATAACATAATTAATAGAAGAGATAAAAATATGAATTAGAGAAAGGCATGGATCACATATTAAAGGAAATCATAGAGCTCATGTACAAATTTCCATATTTGTTGCATTTATGTGTGTCTAACATAACTCTACTTTCAACATCTTGCTTCATGCAACATGCACCATACTTTGAATTTGCAAAGACCCGGGAATTCTCCACCCCCCATTTAAATGACCCTACAAGTTGATTATTTTAGTTTTTTCACTCTATAAGCATAAACGTACGATTATGCATGATGGAGAATCTCTAGCGCTTTCCCTTGTTAATATATTTAACAAGGGAAAGCGCTCGATATTCTCCGTCATGCATAATCGTACGTTGGATTTGGTGATAATTGTCTCCATATTTTGGCTTTAGCATATATTGTGCAAGTGTACTTCAGAAGTATAAGAACCTGGATTGACATTTATTGCTTGTAATTTATCTCACAATTAATTTACCCATTAGGATGCTTTGACCTAGTAACTTGAGAGATGAAAAAGATCCTATCACATTAATGTGAGGATCCATTTTCAAAATGAACATTAGGAAAAGACAATATTCATTGCAGTTGGTAATATAGTCAACTAGTAGACTATTCAATTATTAACAAAGTTGATGAAAGAATGCAAGGAATTTAAGGTTGCATTTCAATTTTGAAAAATTTCTACAATAATTTTTGTAGGATAATTTGTTAATGCAAGTTTCCATAGTTATTTATAATTTTTATTTTAGAAAGAACCTTCAACCAAAAATACACAAGGTTAGTCCCCCGTGTGCCCTTTGAGACACATTAGGTCATCCCACCAATTCATGCCCGATGCTTCATGAGTTGAAGAGTATGCTTCATGAGTTGAAGAGTATCCTTCATACCCCTTAAGCACCCCCATTTCTCCCCACTCCATCATGTGATGTTGCCACCTCATCACGTAATAAGGGTTTAAGAACCAACGACCTCTTGTCTATTTATGTGAAACACAAACATTATACACAACATTGTCTCAATCTCTGACGATTTCAAGATGTGTTGGTCACCATACATCATGCCTCCATAGTAGCACCACCACTTACACCAAAATCTTGTGACATCTTGTCACAAACAAAACCATCAAACTGAAAACACATCATTTTCTCCTTCAAAGAAAAAAAAATTCACATCATGTGAATATGTCCATGTACTCTTACATATTGGTGTACAAAACCATCAACCAAACAAGTTGACAAAACATGCCTCTTCAAACAACTGACTCTTAGCTAAAATAATAGAGCTCATGTACTTTCTCTAACAAGGGAAAGCGCTAGATAGTCTCCATCATGCATAATCGTACGTTGGATTTGGTGATAATTGTCTCCATATTTTGGCTTTTTGACCCGCAAAACATAATTATTTTAGAAGGGAGGGAAGGAGGGAAACCACTAGCTAATTCTTCTAACTAACCTTGACTAAAATGAGCTAAATTGTACTTTGATACGAACTTGATTTAAATTGTCCACCCCACATTAGGCACCAATGATTATAAGGTAAAAGTGGGGGTATGTAGTAATCCTAGAATCATGCTTTACATAAGGTAAAAGTGGGGAACTCATGACGTGTACTATAGATAAAAAAAACATTTACACTTACCAAAAAATATATGATAAAAATTGACAAACTACATACCCTTAAGCTCAAGGGGATATAGTACACGTAGCCTTCCATATAGATAATGAAAATGATTGTTCTAAGTCTCATGTTGCTTCTCATGTTATTTTATAAACCTTGGTTGGAAAGAAAAATAGGAGGGCTGAAATGTAAGAAATATAGAACATATTGGATTTAACATCCCCAAATTGGATTTTACTCTGAGGTATTGATTTTATGAAATCTATTTTGTGAATGTTGACCAATAGATATACATCATGGAGGATGAAAGACGAAGATCAACCGAATCCCATATGGAGTCTCGGGGATCGGAGGATGTTTAGGGTATTTAAATATAATCTTAAATCTACATACATGTGTGTACATATGGAATTGATTTTTTTACTAACTTTGTGAGTGAAATTAGTTGTTAACAAGTTTCATATTTTAATTTTAGGAGGCAAGAGGAGAAGGCTTTCTACTCCATCAATGGAGCGTGGCCAAGGTTCAACCGGTCGAGGTAACATGGTGCCGGAAGGGGGTGATATTTATTCCCCCGAAGGCCAGCAATCAATGGCTGCTGGTTCTCAGCAGGGTCGCTGTGGGTCTGGTTCTCAGCAGCATCATTCTGGGGCTGGTTCTCAGCAGGGTCGTTGTGGGTCTGGTTCTCAGCGGCATCATTCTGGGGCTGGTTCTCAACAGGGTCATGTTGGAGATGATGTTAACCAACAACATCAAGGTTGCCATCAATTTCAATATTTTTTCATTAAATTTTTGCAACTTTTTTTACACATGTTTTTTCTAATATATGAAATTATATATATATTGATGCGGAGGCTCAAAATGTTCGAGCCAGTGGTCAAAAAAGACGCAGGGCAGCGCGCTACATTGAAGAAGAAGGCTGTCAACCTAGCACAACTTATCCGGCTGAGATTACTGATATACCATGGGAAAGGAACATGGCGGAATGCACCTTACAAAGGTGTGAAAGCCTTTATGCAAAATTGCAGACAGATCTCCAGGATTTGACTATACCTGCTGAGAGTAGACAAAGCCTACGGATAGTTGCACATTCATTGAGTGAAATGGTAAAAGTGTACAAAGATTTGGGGCCAACCACTGATTCGTTTGTAGAAGTGATGAGACAGAGAAGAGAAGCAGTGATAGGTCCCGATAAATGGCAGGACATAAAAAACCAAGTTTCAAGACAGGAGGCTAAGTCAATGTTTAATTTTAAGGAAGGGCCAAAAAGAAAGATGTTGAAGGTGCAGTATTTCAAGCACCCAGACATAGCAAAATATTTGTATAGTCGACATCTTGCGGCCTTTGGAAGGCTTCCATGGAATGATGAGGTTCCTCTTTATTTTGCACAAATGTTTTATGCAGAATTTTTTAAGGGTATGAAACCCGACTACAATGATCTTCCTTCAGAATTTTTTGGCCCGGGGAGAGGTCGATTATGTCAACGTAAGGGCGCAAAGCGAGAGGTGGAGTTGCCTCGCCCTGAGCCGCCATTGGTGAGTCGACCGTCTCGAGTCGAAACCTTGCGATCAGAGATGGATGCGACTTCTCAAATAAGTCGTGAAGCAAGAGCTGTTATGATTGAAAATGTTCATAGCGGATTGAGTGGAGTCGATCTTGGCTTAAATCGACAAAGAGCACGTCAATATGCACGTGCCAATTTTGTTTATCATACAGATGAGGAGATTTACAGCATGAATGTTGAAGATCTCCGAACATACGCAATAAATTGTCGCAATGGTCTGCAAGACCTAATTTTTCGTGAGGAAGAGGGCACAGGAACGGTATGTGTTAGTGACCTTAGGATTTGAAATTATATTTACATATACATGTGTACAATTTGTAATAAATACATGTGTATGTACACATGTATACATTTATTTGTATGTGTACATAAATCTAACAAAAATGTATGATTATATGTTAAAACACCATTTGCAGTTCTCAGGCATGATGCGTGATGAAAATGTTAATATTACGTTCGGGACCTCTGGCTCAAACGATGCAGATGGGTCCGCCCATCATGATATGTTGGCACATGTATGTTAGTGTTTTTTAAGTGACTCTAAAATAAATAATTGTTGCCACACATGTACATGTATGTATATATATAATTCGATAAAATGTTTTAACAGGTACCGATTCCGTCTGATGTTTTTGGGATCCAGGTACCTTCTTCTTCTTTAGGAGATATACCTTCTACTTCATTGGGAGATGACCAAGTATGGACAATTTTTCACAAGTTCAAAATTTATGTTACCTCAAAAAGTTCCATAAAAAATTGAGATATAGAGAGAGAGATCTATATTTTGAGTTAATTAAAATTTTTTGAATTTAGGTTTGTATAGAAGATTTTTTTAATCCGAGGACTTTAGCGACGGAGATAGGGACATCCACAGCATTTGAAGAAGTTGTCTTTAGTTCTTTTTTTAATATTATTGTTCAAATAAGTTTATATATATGTACACACGTGCATTTTCATTTGAAAGTTTTTAATTTATATAAATTATTTATGTATATATATATATATATATATATATATATATATATAAATTTATATTTAACTGTACATGTATATTGTACAGGTTACCACTACAGATGTTTCTATGGCAGATACTCTTCATCAAATGGAGAGGCAACCTTACGAGGTATTGCGCGATTTTTTTGTTATATTTTGTTTTTTACATGAAGTTCTAGATATATATATATTCTCGTTAATTTTTAAAACTTCAAATTTTAATGTTCAAGTACATGTACATTGTGTGTGTAGGTTTTCCCTTTACAAGGTAGCGAGCCAATCGGGACCCAGAGGCTAGATCTTCCATTTGACGGACAAGACATACAGTAGATTTGATTTTATTTCAAAATTTAGATGGTTTTAAAATTTGTTAAACTTGATACAGTTTGATACTTGAGTGAGATTTACAATTTTTGGACATATTTTATTACAATATGTTTTTTGGACATATTTTTGGACATATATGTTAAATGTTTTTGTTGAATAGTTGAATTATAATTAGCATGGCATGTGATATTTAATGTTTTAAATGTTTTTGTTAGATAGTTGAATTATAATTGGCATGGCATGTGATATTTAATGTTAAATGTTTTTGTTAGATAGTTGAATTATAATTGGCATGGCATTTGAAGTTTTTAATAACTTGTATTGGATTAATAACTTGTTCATTGATTTCAGATTTCTTTGGATGGTTTTAGTACTTTTGGCATGTGAATGTGAAGTAATGTTGTCATTGAATTACATTTGACATTTGATATTTAATGTTAAATATTTTTGTTGGAAATGTTTTTGTTAGATAGTTGAATTATAATTGGCATGGCATTTGAAGTTTTTAAAACTACATGAATGATGGAATGTGAACCTACATTTGCACATGTGGTAAATTGAAATGTTACTTGTAAAAAGACAATCCCCATTGATTTCATTACATTATATATGTTGATTTCTGATTTGATATAATTGCATACATATGATGGTACATTACTTGTAAAGTCATTGGATTTCATTACATTATATATGTTGATTTCTGATTTGATATAATTGCATACATATGATGGTACATTACTTGTAAAGTCATTGGATTAATAACTTGTTCATTGATTTCAGTTTTCTTTGGATGGTTTCAGTACTTTTGGCATGTGAATGTGAAGTAATGTTGTCATTGAATTACATTTGACATTTGATATTTAATGTTAAATATTTTTGTTGGAAATGTTTTTGTTAGATAGTTGAATTATAATTGGCATGGAATTTGAAGTTTTTAAAACTACATGAATGATGGAATGTGAACCTACATTTGCACATGTGGTAAATTTAAATGTTACTTGTAACAAGACAATCCCCATTGATTTCATTACATTATATATGTTGATTTCTGATTTGATATAATTGCATACATATGATGGTACATTACTTGTAAAGTCATTGGATTTAATTACATTATATATGTTGATTTCTGATTTGATATAATTGCATACATATGATGGTACATTACTTGTAAAGTCATTGGATTAATAACTTGTTCATTGATTTCAGTGTTCTTTGGATGGTTTTAGTACTTTTGGCATGTGAATGTGAAGTAATGTTGTCATTGAATTACATTTTACATTTGATATTTAATGTTAAATATTTTTGTTGGATAGTTGAATTATAATTGGCATGGCATGTGATATTTATTGTTAAATGTTTTAGTTGGATAGTTGAATTATAATTCTAATGGTATCTGAAGTTTTTAAAACCACATGAATGATAGAATGTGAACCTACATTTGCACGTGGTAAATTGAAATGTTACTTGTAACAAAACAATCCGCATTGATTTCATTATGTAGTATATGTTGATTTTTGATTTGATATAATTGCATGTATGATGGTACATTACTTGTAAAGTCATTGGATTAATAGTGTTCATTGATTTCAGTGTAAGCGCAAAAAATTATTGACAATGTAGAATGATTTTTGTGTTATAATAACTAGACCTAATAATATTGGAGAGCAAGAGAGACTTGAGGTATGGTGTTTACTACAAGAGTTTGAGCTAAATATTTAAATGGTTTATCTATCTTTCATAAAATAGTTTAAGATTGATCACAAGAATTAAGAGTTCATGTCTCGGTCCATCATTGGTATGGTCCATCATAGAATGATCATCCATGTCAATGACTCTTAAGTCTATCTTTCCAAACCATAACCCTACTCTCACATGTGTGCTTTTCATGACACCAGTCGTGCTACTTTTATCCTTGAGTTGACTGCCTTGAAAGCACTCAACTCTTTCTCGATGCTAGCCTTCCTCTTTCTAAGAGATGAAGCTGCCTTTCGACTTAGGAAGCTATGGGTAGCCCATGTCTATCAAAGCAGAGAACTTTTTCCCATGTACGGTTGTAGACATGAATCTCAAGTCCAAGGAACTTTCATCATCATTCCTCCTTGTCTTGTGCCTTACTTTCGCAATCTTCTTCAACATTTCCTCTTCCAATATGTTTTTCGAACTAGCCCTTGGCTTAGCAGTGCTTTTCACATATCTCTTCTCATGAAGCTCTATATAACAATTTGATCCTGGGCTTGCTTGAATTGGTTCAAGCTCTTTCTTTTTCGAATTCTGTCTAATTGCTCCAATACGACATATATTGACTCCTTCCAAACGAAGTGCACCAATCCTCTTAGTGTGGTCGTCTTCTTTTCCAAGTGTTCCAACACATGCATTTTCTTTCTTCAAACCAATAGGTTTCAGATCAAGAAAGTCCCTCTTGATCTTATCTTCCATGTTCTTGACTTTACCCTGCAACGTGGTGCTTATTTCCTTCAAGTGAGCCCTTTCCATAAAGAGTTCCTGAAGTCTTTGTTCACATTGTCGTATCTCCATGTCAAGCTTTTCAATTTCAGCAGTTTGTCTAGAAAGTCCATCCTTGGAATTTCTTGCGTGAAAAACCAAGTAGGTTGAACCAACGTTGGTCTAGTGCATTGGAATTCATTAAATAATTGGTCATTGGCGCTGCTTCAAGCTAGGAGTGAGCATCGTCACCAACCTACATTGAATATTTTACACTCCCTATGGTGAATGATACTTTAAATTGATTGACAGTCTAAGACTTTCGAATTTTTTCGAATGCCAAATGATCTTACAAAGTGAGTATTTATAATATTCTAGTAGGTCATTCGGCGACAACTTTAACCAAAAACTTGAAACGACTTTGGCGTGTGATATTTAATTTGTTAAATGTTTTTGTTGCATTGTTGAATTATAATTGGCATGGCTTAACAATGCTTTTCACATATCTCTTCTCATGAAGCTCCATAGAACAATTCGATCCTGGGTCTGCTTGAATTGGTTCAAGCTCTTTCCTTTTCGAATTTTGTCTAATCGCTCTAATACGACATATATTGACTCCTTCCAAACGAAGTGCACCAATCCTCTTAGTGTGGTCGTCTTAGTGTGGCGTGTGATATTTAATTTGTTAAATGTTTTTGTTGGATTGTTGAATTATAATTGGCATGTGGCATGTGAAGTTTTTAAAACTCCAGTTTTGGATGGTTTCAATCTACATTTTTCATGTGATATTTAATGAAACTTTAAATGTTAAATGTTTTAATGATGCACAATATATAATCGAAAGGGTTTTAAGACTTAAAGTTTTGGATGGTTTCAATTTACAACTTAAAGTTTTGGATGGTTTCAACCTACATTTGCACATATGGTAAATTGAAATTATGTTACTTGCAACAAGACAATCACCATTGATTTCATTGTATATGTTGATTTCTAATTTGATATAATTGCATGTATGATGGTACATTACTTGTAAAGACATTGGATTAATAATGTTCATTGATTTTACTTTAAGCGCAAAAAATTATTGATAATGTCTAGAACGATTTTTGTGTTATAATAATTAAACCTAATAATATTGGAGAGCAAGAGAGATGAGGTATGGTGTTTACTACAAGAGTTCGAGCGGGGCATTCGGTGACAACTTTTACTAGAAACTTGAAACAAAGAGAATCTATCTTTGGCTAGGACATCATGTAAGATGCTCGACATAAACAGTAAAATTGTACTTAAAAGCCGAGATTCGGGCAAGTGGGGACAACCACTTGTTGTCTCGTCCCTTGGAGGCTAGGCCATATGGGGACCGAATCTGACTTTACAAAATAAAGTGAAATAGTTTGTACCATATGGTCGGAGAACATATACAAAAACAATTAATATACAAGAACAATTAATTTCATTCTAGAATATATATATCCAATACATATTTAACATTTTTAATCAATGCACATGTATAGAAAAACTATTTTCGGTGGAAACTAGAGCACGTGCTTGTACCCAAACAATTTGTAACATTTGCAAACCACAAATAACATAAGCAGTTCAATTTTTAGTTGAGTACTGAAAGGTTTAAAAGATAATAAATTGTTGTCCTGACACTTCACTCAAAAAAATTCTAATGGAATTCCATCCTCAATAATACGTTCATGATCGGATTTTGACATTTTCCATTTCTTAATTTTTGATTTTTTCTTTGATTGAACTTCTATCAACTTTATGCGTGCTGCACACACCAAGTGACTATATTGACAACTTATGGAATCGGGTTCATAGTCTTCGAAGTAAACAAAGTCTCCACTTTAACGAGTTTGTTTGAAAAAATAACCTTTCAGTATAATAGACCCTTTGTCATACTGAAATCCGTGATCATTATAGTCTTGTAATAATTTCATTTTTTGTTCGGTGCAACGCATCAAATAATACTTCACATTTTCATCGTTGTCAATAGGTGCAATTACAGCAAAAACATCTCCTGCACAATAAAATAAATTTAAAATTTAATTATGCATATTTAAATTTAAATTTGTAAATCTTTAAATCATTAAAAAGTAATTCAATTGTTACCTTCTCTAACAAGATCAGAAACTCGATCACCATCGGATGATATTGTAGTTTCCTCTGATTCCATTTCTTCAATCATTGCAACGGACATTTTTCCCTTTGTATTTAGCTCTGTATGTTTCCAATCGTTCACATACATTTTGTTTTCACAGATGTCATTGGATTTTGTGTTGTCTATGCAAACATCACAAAAACAAGAATATTTTCTTTTATCAAATGCAAACACATTTGTGGACAATTTTGTTTGAATTGAATGCAATTTTCGAGTCCCTTTTATTGTTCCAACTTCATTTCCAATTGATCTATTTACGTCTCCGATTCCAATATGCCAGAAAAACCTTTATATGGAAAATTAGAAAGAATTTGTAAATATGATATCAAAATACAATTAAAAATAATCATTTCATGATAAATGTACAATGTTTAAAATTAGATTACCAATATAAATTAAATTGAATGTACCTTTGCACTTCTCGTGATGGGTTAATCTCATGGCTTAGAGCATTTTTGCACCATTGAACAACTTCTTCAGCGTTCACAAGTCGGCGTGCAAAGTGGTTCATTTGATATCTTCGAAGTACTCGTTTTATGCATGCTCCTGCACCGTCATGTTCTCCTTTTCCATGGCCAGTCTCAAAGAAATTCCAACAATGTTTAATGGAGGTTTTCTTATGAAGGCGACACAACCAAAAAAATGATCGTGCAGATTTGAATTGACCTGCGCATCCGTCTGACCATATCCAATGTTCATTGAATGTTATTCCACGATTTTTCAATGAATCATAAATTTTTCCAAAACAATGTTGTACAAAACATGTATCATGCGTACGATCGTCCTTGATATAAAAATGATATTCTTTAATGATATGTCGATTTTCACTCGTGCTTTCTATATGATCGAAATTTTGTTCAGCATGTCTATATAGAATATGAACGAGCATGGAGACTTGGTCAGAGTGATAGTATTCACTCTGAATTTCTTTTTGTGGAGCAAATGTGTAGTTTTCTGCAAAATCAATCACTGAAAAAATGGTTCCTGGTGGAAAAACTTCACGAGATTTTTTGAATTGCAAGTCTTGCCATCGAGCTTTATGGGAATGCATGGTGTATTTGTAAATTTCTGCTTCAAACTTTCTCAAAAAGTCTATTAGAAAAATTTCGTCTTCTCGTAATTCGATTCTTTTAACACTATCTGCACTTTGAATCGATGTATTGGTATATTCGTATCTCTTCCATTTCACTTTCATGTTGGACAATGATTGATCATTTATATCAATACGATATTTGTTTTGAAATTTAGTCAAATTTCCACAATCATCGCATTTTTACCACCAACACATTTCTTTTTGTAAAATAGTTCATCGCTTTCTCTTTCACATAGAATTTGAGATATGAATTCACGGATAGTGGAAGGAGGAGGTGAATCATTCCATAATGTTCTACCGAAATCAAGGAATGTGTCATAATATAACTCAAATTCCACATGATAACGGCAACAACAAGTGTCGCGTACGGTGAGAGGTTTTACATACCATGGTTTTTGTTGAACAAAAGCACTGAGTGAAACTTGAATTTGACGATTCTCTTCTTTGAACTTGTTGAATAACTCTATTTGAGTGGTTTCAAAGAGATGTTTTTCATGTTCTTCGTATTGATTTCGCGCTATTCTTCTTCGCATCACATGTCTTGCAGTGGGTGAAACACGCGAATTGTTCTTCCAATAGTCATATATTATTTTTTTAACATCTTCTCCAAGTCTATCTTTGTATGGTTGCCTACAAATAGCTCTCCAACAAGCGAGTTCATCATTTACGTCTATTTGCGGTCGAAATTTTCGATGTTTGTGCAGAGTTTTTCGCGAGGTTCCCAGTGCTCGTGCCATAGATGTTAGATTCAAACGATTCTCTTGAGTACTTGGTGAAACCATTTCCATTTGTATTCCTCTACGTATATTTGAAACATTTTTATCTCTAGATCTCCTAATTGACTCTATAGCACTACTCATATTTTTTATAACCTCTTCTTTCATTTTTTTATCTTTGGTTGATTTTCGAATACCCAATAGTGTCGTCGCTTCTTTTAATTTCCTTGATGATAAGAGACATTTCAACATTTGAGCTTGAACTGTCACCTCAATTTTGAAAAACATTTCCAAAATTTTCTCGACACGATATCGTATAAAATAGTCAGGTTTTTTATCTCCATATGTGCGAGTGTCGACATTTTCTAACATCTCATTATCGATAGTGATTTCATCTGTACATATTCGAAAAAATAGTACATATTCAATAAATAACTAAATTAATAAATATGTCAATAAATATTAGGAAAATTTTAAATATATCAATAGATCATATAATATCTACATTTACATACTCGATTCAATTTCTGCTTGAGGTTGATTCTCTTCTTCAATATTTTGAGGAGTGTCTCTGTCTGTTTACATTAAACAAAATATTTTTCAAACTAGTTCATCAAATAAAAATTAAGCTTCACATTGTACATTGGGAAAACTTTAAAAATATATCAATAGATCATAATATTTACATTTACATACTTGCTTCAATTTCTGCTTGAGGTTGATTTTCTTCTTCAATATTTTGAGGAATATCTCTGTCTGTGTACATCAAACAAAATATTTTTCAAACTAGTTTATCAAATAAAAATTAAGCGTTACATTTTACATTAGGGAAATTTTAAATATATATCAATAGAGCATGTAATATTTACATTTACATACATGCTTCAATTTCTGCTTGAGGTTGATTTTCCTCTTCAATATTTGAGAGAGCTTCTAACTTTCTTTTACGATATTGTCTCGTCTCTTCTCTACGTTCCTCGGGCTTTCTTTTTCGATCATATTTTCTCACACAAGTTCTTCGATTTCCCATGATAATAGGGTATGAGGTTTAAAAAATTTCCTTTAAAAAATTAGACAATAACTCAATTACAAACAATATCACAAAAGATTTAATTTAAAAAAAATCTTTTCTAAAAAATATGTAATCCAATCCAAAACACGTACATATCTCTAAGAAAAATCACACCGCCTCCAAGAAATGTCTTCCAAAAAAATTCTTTAAATCTTAAAATGTAAAGAAAAATTTTTGAACAAAAAAGCTCAAAAGATTTATTTCAACAAAAAACACGTACATACCTCAAAGAAAAATCACGTCGCCTCCAAAAATGTCTTCCAAAAAAGTTTTTTAAATTCAAACTTTGAACCTCCAAGAAAAATCACGCCGCCTCCAGAAAATGTCTTCCAAAAATTTTTTTTGACCCCAAACTTTGAAGAAAAATTTTTGAATTCAAAACAAGTTGTAAAATGAAATGAAGTGCGAAATGTGCGAAAATTGTGAATCATTTCGCGGCAATTTATATTGACCGCGAAATGTGTGTTTTGTAGGGGGCTCCACAAAAAATTCCGGCCGACGGAAAATTACACAATAGTTCGGCCGAACTTTTGATAATAAGTTCGGCCAAACTATTAAGGCGTTAGTTTTAGCGGCCCATAAACGGAAAACATAGTTCGGCCGAACTGTCGCTAATAGTTCGGCCGAACTATCGCGTCACTGATTACGCAGAGCCAAGCTCTGAAAACGGTTCTGCAACTTTGGACTGATTAAACTCCATGAAAACTTGTTAATTAACTGTCGGAACCAAGACAAGCATTTTCAGAATTGAATCTACTTTCAGGAAATATAAATTTTATGAAATTTTGTAAACGTTTATTAATTTTAATTATTTTTCTAATAAAATGAGTGCAAACAATTTTTGAGGGTCATCGTGATTCAGTGAAATCAAAATTTTGTATCTCCCAAAATACATTGTAAAAAAAATTTAAAAAATTATGGAGAATTACATTGGTCCGTTGACTGTAATGGGTAGCTTTTAGATTTTTAGTTTATAACTTGTATGTTAAGAAATTTGTTGCCACACGAAACATATAAAAAATACGCAGTTTTTCGTATTAGACCAGTTCAAAAAATTCTAGTAATTATGATATGCATCCATTGGCTTTGTAAATATGATGAAACCAAAGTAGACTCTGTCTAGATTGTTATAACACATTTTGTTTTTTCAAAAACAAGAATTTTCAATGAATACAACGTTGCCACATAACATGACTACTTATGAATTCTTTGATTGTTAAGAAACACACACTCAAAGAAACGGTAAGTTGACATATCAAATCCGCATAAAAAAATTTCAAAAAATAAGTAATAGAAAGCTAACAAAATTTCTCACAACTTTTATTTTTACCGCAAAATGAAATTCTACACGGAAAAATTGTTATAGTTTGCAGAAAGTTGAAGAACCCAAAAAAATGAAAAATTTTTCTCAAAAAAGGGCAAAAAGT
This sequence comes from Pinus albicaulis, assembly GCA_034641835.2. Classification (NCBI taxonomy): domain Eukaryota; kingdom Viridiplantae; phylum Streptophyta; class Pinopsida; order Pinales; family Pinaceae; genus Pinus; species Pinus albicaulis. The sequence continues at coordinate 18,987 of JAXQQM020060608.1, read as the reverse complement.
GTAACCCAGCTTCACATTTTCACCCCGGTGTCAAAATGAGGTCAAATTTATACTCATTCTTCTCATAATTTCATAAGGATCTCAATGGTAAGATCAGATTCTTGTTTTGAGTTGCAGATTTTCAGTTTCCCTGTGGAGAAACATCTTTTGAGGAATCTAAGGGGAATAAAAAAAGATTCCCTACGACCCAAATTTCGACAGTGTTAAAATTTAGAAAATTGACAGTCGATCCTACACCTCTAGACGATACAAATTCAGCGGTGTAGTTATATTTTCCATATAATCCATATAGTTTTCAACCATTTTCCATAATGGGATTACGATGTCGGATTTCAGCATGCGAACAATTGATTTCTTGCCATTCGAAGCCACGTTTGTGATAGTGCATTTAGATCCAGCGATTGAGCAGCCTATTCTTCAACCAACATTAGAGTTGAGGTATATGAAGTGTTTTTTCCATGTACTTCATTGATTATTGTTGTAGGATGCTTTATGTCATGTCAATTCCTGCTTGATGTATGATGCAAAATCTTCATGTCTGATGCAGAATATTTATGTTTATTTGATGTGGTATGTATTGATCATGGATGGTGATTTATGTTATGAGATCCCTTTGTTTCCTCGATGGAATGATACTCTTTGTCACCATATGTGAAGTTGTCATGTTGATAAGAGGTTTGTGATGAGTGAGATTTCCTTGTAACAGAACGTCTTGTGGAGAGACTTTGCCACTCATGTTGAGGGATTTCCTTGTATGACAAGTAACAACATCCATGTACATTATCACCAATTACAACACTCAATGAAGCGACCAACACCATCAAGACACCAAGGCCCAAAGATGTAGTCCACACTGGACGAACTCTATTATTAAAAAACTTGCCCTTTTGTCGTATGATTGTTGACATGTGTTTCTCTTGATCATATCTGCATGTGCTCATTAGTTCTTTTGATAAAATTTAATTCTAACACATCATCCGAAGAAAAAGGTCTTGGTTAAAAGGGTATCAGAAATTTACCCGGATCAACGAAGGAGGGGCGGGGACCAACCCCAACCTCTGATCTCGATGCTTGGCATATTTCTAGGGTGGAAGGCTCGACAGAGAGGGTAGGGTTGTAAGCCTCTGCTTATAGTGTTATGGTTCAACATGTAACTGAAGGTGGGAATATAGGGGGATAGCCCAACATGGGCGGGAAGTTGGATCGGCCCCTGGCCACATCACCAACCATGTGACCCTATTCCAATGGTGTGGAGGGCTTAGCTCGGAACATGCGGTTAGTTTGCCCCAGTCCATGGTGACATCATCACACATGTGACCACATGTCGAAGAGAAAGGTGCCATTTCCAGTGAGGGTAGACGATTGGGCTCCCTAGCCCTCGACCATACGCGCCCCATATGTCCATTTTTGCGCACAGGGATTATTGGGAATTTTAATGAGGCAAAAAAATGCACCATTTGCGGGAAAAATTGTTGCTTATCCAACTCTTTAAAGGGAAAAAATGTCACACAATTAGTAGGTTTGGAAAAATTATGTGATAGATAGCAAAGCTTGGCTTGGAGAAGCATAACATCCTCAATTTTGAACCTTTTATTGCTCAAGAAGAGCCTAGATGGGGGTTTTTAAGTGTCTTCAATTCAATGGTAGCCTTAGTTTTCTGATTTGATTACTTTAGGTAGGAATTTTGGCAGGTTTGAGTCGTTTAGTGTCAGAGACAATCAGAGGTTTAGATAATTTCTGAAGGCATTCTAAGCATGGAGAAAAACTTGTAGGGGTTTCGAACATTCTTATTTCATCTGCAACAACTGTGATTTTTGTAGAGAAACTCTTTTTATTCTTTCCTCATTATGTGTTCATGAAAGAAGCTCTATTTTAGTACTTCAACGTGGATTTTTGTACATTTTATGCTTGGTTTTTAGGTGGAGTACAAGGACTTGATGTGGGAATCCTTTTCAAGTTGACCTTTTTGTGACCTATTGTAGGGAGTCATATTTTTGGAGTGAGAATTATTTGTAGGAGAATGTTTCCTTGTAGGGGAAACAAGCCACTCAATTGTCATCAATTTTCATGTACTATTTGACCGCTAAAATCAATAGATCAATCTAGTTTTTGGAGGAGGCTCAGAGACGTAGCACAGGAGGGGTGAACTTCATCATCAAATGTTGGTTTTTACTCTTCATGTTTTGTTACTTGAGTTGCATGTGAATGCGTTACTTCTTAAAGTTCACATGAAAACTAACTCACCGCCTTGAAGAGATTATGAAACTTGTTTACTTTTAAAGACCCATTTTTTTTACTTGCAAAGCCTCAGAGGACAGTCTAGTTTTAAAGAGGAGAATTTCTCCTCCAATATTTTAAGATCATGTGGTATCAAACCTTTTTTTGACCAAGTTTCAAGTATGGGAAACAATTTTAAGCATGAAAGACTGCAAGAGTTAGATGAGATTAAATTGTCTCTTCAAATGGAGAATGTTGAGCTGAGGAGATTGCTTGAAGTTGTCGAGGATGAGAAGAGGCAAATGCATCTATTATTGAGGGAAAAACTACCCTAAGGTCTGGGTTGAGGGACCTAACAGAAAAGAAGGCATAAAACAACAAGAAGAAATCAAAATAAAGTTCCTAATGCTCAAAATAGTCAACTAGGGAGATATGACTTTACCCATATGTCCTACGTTTGAGGTCATTCCTATAGGGTGCAAACCCTCTGCTTCTCCATGTGCTTCAATACCCGCAACTCACTCAAGAAAAATAACATAGACTAGTCAGTATGTTAGATCATATAAACTCATAAAATATAACATGAAATTAACAATTACAAGATCATTAACATGTATAAGAGACATATAAGATCGTAACATTAGGAATGGGAAAAAAGCTTCTTTATTTATGTATGTAAAATGTGTGGATATGTCACCTGAAATCAGCCACAAATCCAAGTGAAACTGTCCTATGGATCCATCCAGCCTAAGCCTCAACAATATTCTTCCATAAAAGGTGCACAAAGATGTCACATAACGGAGGTGAACATCTCAAAGAAGGAAACAACAGTTTCCTGAACCCAGGAAGTGTAGGAGGCACAGGGATAATCAAACTTGATCTAGGCTATAACATTCTATAGTATCAATTCCTTGCTCGACCCTCCCTTAGGCCTTCCCAATAAGGTGTATTTATACTTCCTCAAAATAGTTTTTTCAGTTGGGAAACAGTTTGGCCACGGGCTCCTGTAGGTGGGATTCTGGTGTAACCTATAAACCCTGCAAAAAATATAGGGAGTTATATATTTTTAAATATTTTAAATTGTATAAACAGGTCAATTATGAGTGGACCCACACCTGCATGTGTCTAAGACATGACAGAGTCATGTATGGAATTCAAAATAATGTTTTTTAAGAAGATGACCAAGCCTGAATGGAAAGGGATACCCAAGGCCAATACATAGATCATTAAGTATATAAAGGTGATAAATGATGCTATAATAGATTCTCCCTAATATATGTGGCCATAAGGGGTACATGGTGGCCGAAATGTATTATGTGCATAAGAAAGAATCTTGCGAGGACTAGAGAGGACTTCATCATATTTCAACCTGCCAAAAACTAGTGAACGAAATCATAAAGTAAGCTCATGTCTAAGGTGGGCATACCCATGATGAGTGAAATTAAATCATGTCCGCATAACTAGTATGGAGCAGATCCAATATGTCTACAAGTATAGCATAAATTGTAAAGTACATAGTGAATCATCTGATCACTGCCCGAAAGTGTATATCAAAGTTGTGTCAAATATCACATGTAGAATACTAATCAATGATGATGCAAATATATATGATAACTGAAGTCACAATTTAATCTGCAAGTACCAAATCATAAGTGGTGGAAAAAATTGTACCGCACGCAACTCGGGTGGCAACATATAGAATGTTGTTGTAATGAAGTATAACATATAAGGGTGTATGGTGTCACTGGCAGAAAGCCGAAGGATCTGTCAAAGTGAACCAAAACATGTTAATGAAAACCCAAGTTCTTCACCGATCACAATGGTTCAATTCTATGCAATGGGAATAAATGAGTTGAAGTCAAGCATGCGATAAATCGTTTGATTACCAGTCAATATTTTAAATCCTTAATTTATGGAGTCATCATGAAGCTTAATCATCTCTTAAATAATATATTAGTTTGGATATAAATCAAAAAAAAAATTCTTTTCAACTATGAGAGCTAGACCCAATGAACTTTCAAGTTTAAATTGATTATATTAATTTTTTTAAAATTAATTTAAACTCTCTCTTTCTCCATTTGAAGAAATATGATGATGTATATCAATTTTAAAAATAATGATAAAATCAAAATCAATTTAGTATATATTCACTATAATACCAATGAATACATTGAAATTTCCATGTAACCATCTCCCTCTCTTTATCATAACATTTGAGAAGGGGTACACCTTTTGTCTTTTCTCATTGAGTTGATCCTTCATGGATTTTTCCATTTCCTTATTTTCATATGGCCCTTTTCAAAGTTTAGATAAGCATTAAATTCAAATATTATTCATACGATATGCAAATACATAAGATTGTGACCCTTGATTTCATATTCCAATAGGTCCTTTGGACTTCTCATAACTCTTCATGTTCACTTGCAGCTTTTTTATTTCCACACTAGTGAATATTTCATTTTATATAATCCCCTAAGGATTATGTTTCTAACATTAACCCACACCCTCACCTCACTTGAATCTAGAGGGCATATGTGAATCCAAGAAGAGAGCTAAAATACAAAGGTAAATAACAATTAATGGCTATATGTGATCTCTAAATCTAGTGGTTTAAGAAAGACTACAAACCAAAAAGGTAACAGAAGTTGAAGTCTTCTATCAATGGTTGTTTAAAGCTATTCACCAACTCTAGAACTTGGCTCTAATTTATATATCATATCTCTAATTTTATATTGATGGTTTCACATTGCATTATTTCTCTCACAAGTGAGCATATAGTACATCATTCCATTTTCATATGTTTGGGATATTGAAGGATCCTTTGTAATCCCTTAAGAATCTCTTCATTAATTTTGGTTTTGGTTATTGACAGATCCCGTTATACGATGTGCTTCATAAATGGGGTAATGGAGTGTGTAGGTGTTAAAATTGGGCAGTAAAAAATCCTTGTTTTGGGTGGAATAACAACCTTGGTATTCCTATAAATTCTTTTTGACCTCCCATCAATATCTTTTATGCAATCTTAGGGATAAACTACATCTACAAAGATTTGGTCTAAGGGGAATTATTTATATTTTGCGGAAAAAATACCAACTTATACAATATATGTCTCCATTCGATGATTCTTCACTCTCTATTCCCTTTCATAAACCTATAATTTTACCTTTTGGGTTAGGCACATCACTTGATTGGTTTGGTAATGTTTAAGTGAAGGAGACTGGCCATATTATACTAGCTCCTACCCTTCTCTTAATCACTTATTTTCATTTGTGGGATCTCTTTATTTTTCAACCCTTCTATTTTTTCCATCGTTCATTTTGTATCTTCTTAATATTAGAATCACTAGGAAACAATTAGGGAAGGCTATCTGAAAACTTCATCCCTAAACTTCACATCTCTATGAGATAACAAGAGTGATGAGAGCATCAAATAGGAGTTTTTTTATTATCCCTTAATCAAAGGTCTACTAATTATACTTTTTTGCAATCCCATGGTTGGCTTGCTTTTAATAGAATATCCATTCCATCAACTTGAGTAGGTAAAATAAGAAAAGTGGTTCTTGGATTGGCATGGATAAGAAGCATGTGAGGAAGTGAAATTAGAGGAAAGTATGAAGAGTTAAATATTTCGTAGGAAACCAAGGCCATAAGAACGATAGGGTTGAGAGTTGAAATGATATGAGACAATGTTGGAGATGACTAATTGGTGAATCAAATGGCTTATGAGTATTTTTCCCTACTATTCTAAGTTTGAAATTTGGGAATTTCATGGTGACCAACTTGTCTAGAGGTTGTAACTTTTTTGAACTACTAACCATCATTGTTTTGAGTGGGTTTTATCATCCTTGGGTTGGCACTATAAAATGTTTTTTCCTATTATTATTTTATTATTTTTTTCACTTGTTATGTGTAGTGTTCCGTAACCCATAGATCTTAAATGTAAATTAGATTTACAAGTATTTTAAATATAGTAAACTAGATTAAAGAGACAAGTAAGATGAGATATGTGAAATATACCCTTGTATTATGATAGTAAGGGAAGTGTTGGAAAAATATTTTTAATCCATTTTGAGGAATCGTTTTGATGTATATTCAACCAAGATTGCATGAGGACTTGCAAAGTTTCAGGTTTCGGGGAGACATTCGGTCTTCATTTTGAGGCGTAACTGTAATCATAAGTGCAAATTTTTCCCTCTACTCCCTCTTATAGCATATTATCATTCCCCCTTTATTATGATTGCTCTCATTATGGTCATCACATGATAATGAGGTTTGATGTTGTTAAATTTAGTGATTTTCCTTTATTTTTAATGAGTTATTAGTGTTAGATCTCATTTTTTCTAATGTGTACCAAATCTTGTAACCTAGTAAAGATATAGTAACCCAAATTATTAGTTGTCTTACCTCTGCACCCCCAAGGTTAAATATGAAAAATGGTTTGTGTTGTTACGTGGCTCAATATTGATTAGTGTTGGTGGCTTGAAATGGATTCTAGGTGGCTAGAGATGACATGACTCCTAGGTTAGACAAGGAAGGCACCAACTCACACTCAATGCTCCAACCAAATGAAAGTTGGAAATACATACAACATATCAACAATTTAATATTTAATCAAATTCGAGTTTTTGGCAAGTGGTGTGGATATTTTCATGCATGCCATGTCATGAAAATATCCTATGCCAACATATAAGTAGTTACCTATGTCCATGAGAGTTGTATATGTCAATGGAATTATGCTATGCTCTTTTCTTGTGATATAAATAGTTAACAAGTCTTTGTCTTGAGGATTTATGAATGGTTTAATACACCCTACCCTATATTATATAACCTCTATAAAAATTAAAGTTTGAAGATCGGTATTGGTCAAGGAAGCAATAAATCTATGTATTGAAGAGTTGTTCAAATGGTCCAATATGAAGGCCATATGTTGGTGTATATTGTTGTTTGATGAAAACGCTTATGGGGATCCATGTTGAGCCTCCGTAGACTATGCTTATAATTGTAGTGAAAACATGTGTATTTCTCTTTTAATATAAATGATGCCATTCCAAGTTGTATTTCATAGAAACGTACTTATACTATAGTTTTCCTTTGTAGCACAAGTTAGTAGGTATGGGATTAGCTAATTAGACAGATTCGTATTTCTATTTATGTTATGCAAACTAATATTTTAATTCACTTTCATTTTTAGTTCTTGAACTTTCATATGTACTTCATTACAAAAGTGTGGATTCCCTATAGATATTAGGAACTAAAGGTTGAAGAATGAAAGTTCTTTTTAAAGAATTGAAGATTTATTTGATGCATTTAATTCAAACAATGTACTATGTTTGGATATCTTAAAGTGCTCTTGTAAACATAATTATAGTTATCCAACAAACCTTTAGAATTTTCATTAGGGAAATTTTGAGGTCTAAATTGGGCCTCATAATGAAATTCTAAAACAATAATGGAAAAAATAAAATAATATTTGATTACATCATCAATTTTTAGAGGGAAAAGAGAAAAAAACTACTTTTCCAACTCGTATTTTGAACTTATCTCCCTAAGGGTTTACTCAAATTTCGAGCGGGAATACTTATTAGATGAAAAATATAATTCCTCATCCAAGGAGTACCCATGTTTCATACTTTTGAAAGACTCTGCTACACAAAAAATGATAAATAAATTAAAAACGTGATTGTAAACTCGTTTTTTCAGGTATTTCTCATTTTTCGTGTAGCAGGGTCCATAAAAAGTATGTAACATGGGTACTCCTTAGATAAGGAATTAAAAATTTTCATCCAACGAGTACTCGCACTCGAAATTTGAGTAAAACCTTAGGGAGATAATTTTGAAATACGAGTTGAAAAAGTAGTTTTATTATTTATTATTTTTTTTTATATTTTTACTTTTTTACTCAAAAATGGTGAATCATCCCCCATGGTTCACATAATCACCTTGAATCATATTGGTTCTTATGAAGTTTATTTTTCCTTTACATTTTTCTTAGGAGGCCCATTTTAGACCTCAAAATTCCCCTAATGACTTTCTTCCTCATTTAATGTTATATTTTAATTGTAAAGTATGGATTCCCATACATAAGTTAATAAGTTTAGGTTGAAGAACAAAAGTGATTCTTAAGGAATCATAGAACCATTTAATGCCTCTCATGTTAAACAATGGACTGTGATTGGAGTATGCAAAGTGCTCTTGAAAACATAATCCAAGTGATCAAACAAACCTTTGTAATCCTTTAATTTTTAGTCTAATTGAATTTTTTGTCAGTAGATTATCAGGAGGTGAGAGGGATCAAATATTGTGAGGTTTGAATCTATTTTAGAGTGATATCTATATACATATATATCTATATATCTATATATATCTATATATATATATATATATATTCACTCTTTAAATTTCATTTTTGAATGTATAAATGGATTAAACGTCTTGAAAATCTCCCTAAACACTTGGATTATGTAGAATACCAAACTTGAACTTACAATTTCAATAAATGTTTTGTTGATTTCAATGACTAAAAAATATACCTAAAAAAGACCAACATGAGAATAGTGAGAGAGTAAGTGTATTTAAAATGTTTTCATGGTAATTTTTTTATTGAGCTATTTTAATTGAAATCCAGTTTATTTTTTTATGTAACATATTAATTTTATAATAAGAATTGAAATAATTACACATTTTCTTTACTTCCAATTATTATTTTTTATTTCTGCATTAGAATATATATATATATATATATATATATATATATATATATATATATATATATATATATATATATATATATATATATATATATATTCCACAATAATATCTAGATATTTATTTATGGTTGAGAGGAGGAATTTTTACAACTTCTAGGTTGTAATATCAACAACAAATGAGAAATGAATATGATTATTCATATTTTATAATGCTTTCAATTAAAACTAACTAAATATATATATATATATATATATATATATATATATATATATATATATATATATATATATATATATATATATATATATATATATATATATATATTCATTTTTGTTTTTAACAACAAACCCAATGAACTTAATGAGAGTGAGATAAATGATTATTGATAATTTATAATGCATTTAATTAAAACTAACCAAATAGATATATTCATTTTTGTTTTTAACAACAAAACCCAATCAACATAATGAGAGTGAGATAATTGATATTTTATAAATATTATAATTAAAACTAATCAAATAAGTATATTTTTTTTGTTTTTAATTATATTTGACATTGTTTTTTATTTAAAAACTATTTTATTTTTATTTTAAAAGGAACTCATATCAGCTCAACATTGAGTAAGTAAATAATTACACATCTTCCTTAGACTAAAGTGTAGAATGTGACAATATCTTTTAGAGTATTGAATAATTTTGTTTTTTAAATTTTATGAAAAAAGAATATTCAAAATGATATTAACTTTGTAAATTGATGTCTATGGGGTCCAAGAGAGACATTTATGGGGTGCTCTATGAAGGCACTTCTTGATGTGAAGTCATAGGTTCTCTATGAAAGCACTTCTTGATGTGAGGTCATTGGTTCAATTCCATGTCTTATTCTGAGTATTACTGTGCCGAGCTTAATTTTTTTTTATAAATTGATATATTTTAAAAATAATTTAAAAATATATATATTTGTTCTAAATATTTTTTTATTTAATATATATATATATATATAATTTTTTTTTTCTTCTGAATAATAATTTATGAAAATCAAAATGTTAATTACAATTAAAATTTTAAATAATATTAATATTAATAATTTTAAAAATTCCAATCATTAAAAATAAATAAATAAACCTCTACCACCATTGAGTGAAAATATTTATATTAAATTAAAAGTCAATGGGCATGCCTATCAATTTTTTTGGGTGTGGTTTCACTTTTATTATTATTATTATCCAATTTTAAGGTCACGATCAAGCCAGACACCAAATTGTTGTATGGGAACCCTTGTTTGTGGGACAATGGACCACCCACCTCTGTAGCGATTTGACTGCTAAGTCTACAAAGCCATGCATACTCTACCCCCTCTGGTTTTGAAGTTGTGACCTCTTAGGAGGAAACACATGCTCTTAATCATTAGGCCCACTAATACGCAGATGAGAACAATGATACAAAATATAATTTAAAAAAAAAATCTTAAGGGTGAGGATATTTTCAACGATCACTTTCAAATTCTATGGCAGGTATTTTCAGCGATCAATTTCTATGGGAAAGTGAGATAAAACTTAAGGGTAAGGATACAATATTTTGCATTGACTTTCTTGACCGTGACAGTCTTGGGGCCACAATTTCTGGTAGATGGTTATTTTTAGTTGGAATATAGTAATTTAAAAATATAAATATAAATGTGGCAGTGTTTAAATTGTTGTGGGAGTGTTTGAAATGGATTCAATATAATTAATGAAACACTTAGAATCCATAAGTTTTATAATTACTATAACAAATTTAGAATTTTTTTTATCAAAATGTATCAAAATCATACAAAAAATTCCATTATTTTGTGAGAAAAAATTATCCTTTACACTATGCTTGAGGTGTTTAACTTCTTATAACTTACGTGCTGAGAGGTAATAGGCTCGTCTCTTACACTATACGTGGGGTGTTTAACTTCTTATAATTTATGTGCGCAAAGGTAATAGTCGTCGTTATGTGGGAGATGGCTCGGAGTTTATTATAACCTTTTATTTATTTTTATTAGTATAATTGGAAAGTGGTACTTAGTGAAAGCCCATAGATGTTAATGGTATGTATTGTTGAATCATATAAGAACAAAAGTAAAGAAAGAATTATAAAGGGTGTTGTTTAAACATGTTATATTTTAGAATTTGTGATTGGAATTTGGTGAATTTTTTTGGGTTAATATTTTTTTTTTTATGTTTAAAATGGGTTTTTAATTGTATATGTGGATTCAACACTACAATTTTGGAGAGTTTACAAGTCAAAATTGTGATTCCAAGAAATCCCAACTTGATTCTAGGTAAATTAGAGTGAAAAATATGTAGGAAAATACTCCAAAGCATATCACATATAAACTAGGGGAAGATAATAGCTAAGTATTTTTTTTTTCACTAACCTTGGAAGTGACCATCAACTAGTCATATGGTAAATTTATAACCAAATTAGGTAAATGTGAAAATATAATCATAGTCAGCCATTAACTAGTCATATGGTAAATTTATAATAAAATTATGTAAATGTGAAAACATAATCATAGATTTAGAAATGCATAGAACTTATATTGAAAATTCTATCCATCAATATAAAGGAGATGAGCAACGTATGCCACCATATTTTGGGTTCGGGCCCAAGCCAAGGGAATTGATAGTTCTTATTGTGGGTACTTCCCTATTGTGTAATACAATCACATTGTTAATATTAATTAAAGAGAAATAGGGTCAGTGTTAGGTCCCTATATTACCAGTATAGTCCCTTATTGTTATTAGTGTAACCCCTTTATTGTTATTATTGTACCCTTGTAACCCCCATTTTGTTATTATTGTGCCCTTAAATTATTATTGTTAGGTCGGCTAGGATTACATTGTGGCCCACTCAGATTACATTATGGCCACATGGACTCCTATATATAGAAAGGAGGTTTTGTAAATTGTATCATCAAAGAATTGTTCATTTATGTAATGTATTGGAGGTTGCCCCCTCGAAGTGGTTCATTTCTAAGGCGTTGATATCTCTTTTCTTCTATTTTTGGAGCTGGTTACACAACATTTGGTATCAGAGCTTTTGATTCTAGGGTTTCGCTGCTCCAAACAGGTCATCGTGGAATTTTCGCTATAAATTTTTTTCTACGAAGTTTCGGGGAGCCGGGAATTTTTTAGGGTGCGAAGTCGAAATCCTAAGTAGCATCGTTTGCAATATTTTCGGAGATATGATCTGTGGAAGTTAGGTCTTTTTTTAGGCTCCTAAACAGGTCATCGTGGAATTTGTGCTATTAAATTTTTTTCTACGAAGTTTTAGAATCTGAAATTTTTAGGGTGCGAAGCTGAAATCCTGAGGAAATGTGTCAAAAAATTTCAGATCTTGATTCACAATATTTTTGGAGATATGATATGTGGAAGGTGGTGCTTTTTTAGGCTCCCGAATTTTATCTCAAATAGGTGATCGTGGGAAAATTTCATTAACTCTCTCTCTGAGCATCAGATTGGAGTTCCGTAAAAATTGGTCACAAGTACATGGAATTTAGTTTCTTGGCTATCAATTTTAGAGGCGAAGGATGAAACAGTGACACGTGTCAAGTCATACAAGTTCACTCTACTGAACCAGTCCATAATTAGGTCATTGTGGGAGATTGGATATAACTCTGTCTTGAAGAATCCAAATCAGGTCAGACCTGTGGCATTCAAAAGAGAATTCATAGGGCTACTTTAGTGCTGAATTTCAGATATTAAAGAGCCACAATCACAGAGATAATCAAATTTTAATATCGAGCTCCTCAAAAGCAAGAAAAAGTTGTGCATTTTTTTCCGAATTGCATAACTCTTGTTTGAAAAATCAATTTGAATTGATTCCAAGGGCATATTGTAGAATAGATATCAGTATTGGGTTCTAAAAAATGCCCTGTAAAAATAATTCAACACCCATTAAGCCGTTAGGCCCTACTATGACTCATGAAGATGAAAAATTGCAACATGATCTATCAAAAATTACAAGAGCAAGTGGACCAAATTTCGCTCTCGTAAAGAGCAAAGAAATGAAATGGAAGTTTTGAAGAAAGGCATGGAACCAAAGATGGATGGTGAAGAATAATATGGATGGTTTGAAGAAAGACGTGAATCTAAGATTGATGACATGGAAGCTAAGATCGATGAAAAAATGGAAAACATGAAGAAGGATCTAAAAGCATACATGGAAGGTTTGACAAAGTTGATACAAGAAATGTTTCCTAATGGTGAAAAGATAGTAGATGAAATTCATGATGAGAAAAAAATAAATGTTAATCATGATTTTATAAACTCCAATGTTGGAAAGAAGAACCACCATATTCCAAAAATGGATATGAGGAAATTTGATGGAAAGGATCCTGTAACATGGATACTATATATGGAGCAATATTTTGATCTCAATAATGTGCAAAACACACAAAAGGTACGCATCGCAACTTTACATTTAGAACAAAATATATTTGTATGGTATCGATGGCTTTGCTCCCGTAAAAAAATTGTCACTCGGTCAATTTTTATGGAGGAAATGATAGCACATTATGAGGATACAAAGAGAAACACCTTCTTTAGCCAATTGATAAATCTCAAACAAAAGTGTCCAGTGGGGGAGCACATTGAGGACTTCCAAAATTGAATATAAGGGTAAATCGATATTCCGTAGGAACACAGGATTGATCTCTTCATAAGCACTTTAAAGGATAACATCCAACATGAAGTCCGTGTTTTGGAACCCGATTCATTGGAAAAGGCATTCAAAGTTGGCAAGAAAAATTGAATGTAAAATTATGGCGACAAGGAAGCCTACCACTCACTTCTATAAAGAAGGAAGTGTTTCTACACCTAGATTTCCACAACCTACAAGGTTGACACCACAAAAATTGGAAGAAAAAAGAGAAAAAGGGCTTTGCTATAGTTGTGATAGAAAATACACTAAAGGTCATAAGTGTGCTGAGAAGAAATTATTTTACATAGATTGTGAAGAGGAAGAAGAAAATGAACAAGAAGAGGATATACACTAGGAACCAACCCTAGAAGAGGAAGAAATGAATCCAACCATATCGTGTAATGCACTGGTAGGAATTATCACTCCTCAAACTCTCAAGATAGAAGGACATATAAAGAAGAAAAAGGTAATAGTGTTGATTGATTCAGGTAGCACCCATAATTTTATTCATTGTAAGATAGCCAAGGAATTAAATTGTTTCCAATAACCAGCACTAGAATGTCAAGTGATGGTGGAAAATGGAGGAACTATAAATTTCTCTGGAAAATGCCATAATATCAAGCTAAACATGGGGGAATATGTATTGACTAGTCCAATTCTTTCCATTCCTATGGGAGGTGCTGATGCTGTACTAGGAGTACAATGGTTACAATCTTTGGGGACGGTAGCTTTTAATTTTCAAGAAATTTTCAAGAAATTTTTTTCAGAAGGAAAGTAAGTTGAATTAAGGGATATCGCAGGGAGGCCAGGAAAGATAATAAGCTCTAATGTCATGAAAAAACTTATGAAGAAATAACAATGAGGCGTAATTGCACAATTATGCTCACTAGAAGTTCCAACATCAAAATCATTTATTTCTCTAGATCTCCAAAAGTCTTGGACAATCATTCCAAGGTGTTTGAAACTCCCAAAGGACTCCCACCTTTTCATGATCATGATCATGATATTCATTTGATTCCAGGAAGTGTTCCTCCAAACATTAGACCTTACAAATATCCTTATGTCCAAAATAGTGAAATTGAATGTATGATTGCAGAAATGTTAGAGGTTGGTATAATTCAACCTAGTCAAATTTCTTTCTTCTTCCGGCTTCTTGTAGTATTGGTACACAAGAAGGATGGATCATGGCGAATGTGTCCGCACTATAGGGAGCTCAATAATTCAATTCATAAAAGATACAAATTTCCCATTCCCGTGATTGATGAATTATTGGATGAATTAAGTATGGAGAAATTTATTTTACCAAGTTGGATCTTCATTCGTAGATATCATCAAATTAGAATGAAGATTGAAGATATTCCAAAAATAGCATTTCGAACTCATGAGGGTCATTATGAATTTTTGGTCATGCCTTTTGGCTCACCAATGCACCTTCTACATTTCAAGTTGATGAATTCCATTTTCAAACCCTTCCTTAGAAAATTTGTGCTGGTATTGATGATATACTAATCTATAGCAGGTCTTGGAAGGATCATGTTGAACATGTTGACAATGTGGTGCTCAAACTATTGGCAAGGAGAAACAATTATATGCAAAAATATCAAAATAAGCTTTTGGAGTACATACAATGGGAATATTTGGGTCATATTGTATCTCACGAGGGTGTTAATGTAGACCCTAACAAAATTAAAGCCATTAAGGAATGGAAAGTCCCCTCAACCATAAATAAGCTGTGAGGATTTCTTGGGTTAACAGAGTATTATCTCAAGTTTGCTGAGAATTATGGGAGAATAGCGACACCTCTAACAACATTATTGAAGAAAGGTGCATTTTCATGGACTCTTAAAGCAACTAAGGCCTTTGAACAACTTAAAGAGGAAATGTGCTTAGCATCGGTCATAGCTACGCCAGAATTCACAAAGACCTTTATTGTGGAATGTGATGCCTTAGGAAATGGAATTAATGTTGTTTTAATGCAAGAAGGAAGACCCATTGCTTTTTGAAAGTCGTCCAATCAAAGGAAAGTATTTACAGTAAATCTATTTATGAGAAGGAAATGTTAACAATACCGCATGCACTAAATAAATGGAGAACTTACCTAATGGGAAGACACTTCAAGGTAAAAACTGATCATGATAGGCTTAAACACTTTTTGGAACAAAGACTATCTTCAGAAGAGTAGCAAAAATGGGTCACAAAGATGTTGGGTTATGACTTTGAAATCATCTACAAAAAAGGGAAGCTAAATGTTGTTGCAGATGCACTCTCAAGAAAGCATGAAGAGGTGGAAGCATTGCTTTGTGCTATTTCTATTATCCAACCAAATTGGATAACTGAAGCACGAGATGAATGGAAGAGGGACAAAGATGTATGGACACTCATTCAAAAGTTGCAGCAAGATCCTAGTACATCTGATACATTCAGTTGGAAAAATGATTCCTTATGGTACAAAGGTCGCTTATATCTTTGTAAGAATTCCCAACTAAAACAAAAGATTTTTCTGGAATTGCACACTTCTCCTTTAGGAGGACACTCAGGATTTTTAAAAACTTACCATAGGGTGAAGAAAGATTTTTTTTGGGATGGCCTTAAATCTGATATTCAAAAGCTTGTGGTGGAATGTTTGGTTTGCTAGCAGAATAAAGTGGAGACAATTAAGACCCCGTGACTTCTACAACCTTTATCCATTCGAAGTCAACATTGGGAGGAGATGTCAATGGATTTTATCACAGGTTTACTGAAGTCCGAAGGCAAGAATGTCATCATGGTGGTAGTTGATAGACTTACCAAGTATGCACACTTTGTGCATGATCTCATCCATTTAAAGCAAGTACAAGCTTGCTACTACATTTATGGACAGAATTCAAAAGCTACATGGAAACCCAAGGGTTATTGTGAGTGACAGAGATCCCATTTTTACTAGAAATTTTTGGACGGAGTTATTTTCTTGTTTGGGTACTCAATTAGCTCATAGCTCATCTTATCATCCTCAATCTGATGGTCAAACTAAGATAGTAAATAAATTTTTGGAAGGATATATTCGTTGTTTTGTATCTGATAAACTAACACAATGGTTCAAGTGGTTACCTCTCGCTGAATGGTGGTATAACACTTCCTTCCATACTGCAGCAAAAATGACCCCATTTATGGCACTTTATGGATATCATCCACCATCCATCATATCATCTTTAAGGGAAAATTTGAAGGTTCAAGCAGTGGAAGATCACATCGAGCATCAACAAGAAGTTCTCCAACTCTTAAAGGATAACCCAAATTCGGCACAAAATCGAATGAAACAACAGACATATCAACATCGCAGCAAGAGAAGTTTTAATGTAGGATACTGGGTATTTTTACGGCTATAACCATACAAAAAAATGTCCCTCAAGCAAGCTAAGAAGGATAATAAATTATCGCCAAAGTACTATGGTCCTTACAAGGTGTTCCAAAAGATTGGTACTATGGCATACAAATTGGAGCGTCCTGCTTCTTCAAGAGTGCATCTAGTTTTCCATGTTTCATGCTTAAAGAAGGTTATAGGTGAAAATATTCCAATTCGAACAATATTTCCGTAACTTGAATGACGAAGGAAAAGTCATATTGGAACCTGAAGTGATCACGTGAAACAAGAACTCGATGTACTACGGAATCGATCAATTTCATAGTATCTCATCAAGTGGAAGAACTTACCCACTGAAGATTCTACATGGGAGGATGAGAAGTTTATACAAAAGCACTCGGAGCTACTCAAGTGTTGAGGACAACACTTTTTTGAAGGAGAGGGGCATGTTAGGTCCTTATATTACTAGTATAGTCCCTTATTGTTATTAGTGTAACTCCCTTATTGTTATTATTGTACCCTTATAACTCCCATTTTGTTATTATTGTGCCCTTAAATTATCATTGTTAGTTCGGCTAGGATTACATTGTGGCCCACTAGGATTACATTATGGCCACATGGACTCCTATATATAGAAAAGAGGTTTTGTAAATTGTATTATCCAAGAATTGTTCATTTATGTAATGTATTGGAGGTTTCCCCCTCGAAGTGGCTCATTTCTAAGGTGTTTATATCTCTTTTCTTCTATTTTTGGAGCTGGTTACACAACAGTCAGAAGAAGAGTGATATTGATTGGAGTTGTCTTTACTGCGACTTTTTGGACTTTCTGGTGCCAGAACCTGGTGGAAACAAATGAGTTAAAATATTGATTTGTCTTATTTAAACTGGTTTTTTGATTGTATAAATGGATTCAACACCATGAAAAACTCTTATGACGCTTCTATTGTGCAGGGGTTTCTCATCAAACTTGTGATTTCAATAAATTCCTAGCAAATTTTAGAGAAATTATATTGGAAAAATACACTAGAAAAACTTCAAAAAAGTCGCACTAAAGACAACTTGATATTGATCTATAGTGTTATTGTGTATGGTATTGGCATGTAGACTATTATGAGACTCTGTCATATGTTTAGACTATACATATGTGTATAAAATACAGCAATGGATTCAATCCGATCATGTAATATACTAAAACAAGATACTGAATCCTTCTACAATATTTATGGAAAATAAACACGATCGTACAATATTACCAAGTAAGAGAAAGAAGCAAATAAATCACACAACACAGATATTTTTCCTGGGGAAAGCTTGCTGCTCAAAAACCCTCTATCTTTATTGTATAATCAAGCAAGGAATCATGAAACAATATAATGCACTCCTCTCATAAGAGTCTAGTGCACTCTACCAACTGTCTCACACTGATTCCGACAAACTCGACCAACACTTAGCCAATTTCCCGCCTCAGCTAAGCCTAATTTTCTTGCACAATTATAAGAACAATTGATCCATATTAATTAGGAAATTCATCCTTCCAAAACTGTGCAATATATCATGGGAAATCCTATGGTTGTCTAATTGCGCGTCGACAATTTACTAATAATACAACTGATAGATAACATCCCATTAACCACTATCTCAACTGGGTCTTCATCAGAACTGACATGCATGCAACTATTAATAGTAAATCATCAATCACTTGACATATCACTACATGTGAATTAAATATGATTTAATTCACTTAACCTCTCACTAGTGCAACAATCAGTCATAACTAGTTAGACTGACTTTAACTCACTTTATTGTGTTAACTGATTTCTCGTGCATTAAATTAATACAGTAATTGCAACTTGGAATCTAACAAATAGAATCACTCTACATGTCTCACCAGCCACCCTCAACTCAAATTTCATGAGCTAACTCAGTCTATCACACTCAGTTAACTATTACAAGTGTTTATGAGATAATATTACAATTTATTGTCCAATTTAATTACCAAGTACATGAGTGAACCCACAAGCTGCTTGTAAACAGTAGCATCCACTACCTCACCTGA